>JAIWNF010000061.1:0-262962 GCA_025093555.1 Circinella umbellata
TAACATTTTGTTAAATTTTGTGTTGTTTGCTTACAATCTTCTAACTGATCTCGCGTCCTATTCAATAAAGTACGATTTAACATTTCTACTGACGACGTTATTTTGATACAATATTATTTCTGAGCTCGTATAAACGAATTTCTTTAATTTTTTTTATTGCGTATCACCTTCATTAACAGATCTAACAGGCTGTCTTGAACAAGAGGTACTAACATGATGGAGCAGAATATCGTGGACTCAATTACAAAGAAAAATATGTTTACGTACGAACATAGTATATGATTAGTATAAAAGTCAGGACAGGTACACAATAATGCAAAGCGTCTTCTCGAACAACGACAAATTCATAATAAATATTTTTTGCTTGAACGATCCTACACACAATAGATTACTCGATAATTATTAGAACACAAAACAATCAGCATAACGCATTTTTACTTACATTGTGAGCATCTACAAATAAGATATTTTGAGTGGCAACATTGTCACCAAGTCCATAAGCTGTTTTACGCCGTTTTTTTCTTCGTTTGTCAAACTGACACCTTTGAATCCATGGAACACTTGCAATATAGACTGTTGGAAAGCATAATCAACAACTTCAGACAGTGTAATCAATTCTACGTTTTCTTGTTTTTTTTTTAAAAAAAAAATTAATGAGTTTTAAATTGATTGTGTCAAAAAGATTCAGTACAATGCTACATATCCACAACAATATCATTGATACTTATAGTTACGTATTTACATAGTCGACCATATTTAAACATAAAAGGTATTACTGTCACAAAAATTATCATTGTCATTCAATTTATCTCATTGTATGTTACTGGTTATTATTTTTTCCATGTATGATCCAAAAAAAAAAAAAAAAAAAAAAAAAACTACAAGGTTACATATGATACGGGCGCATGTCTATTACTTTTTTATAAAAACTATTACATCAGCAAAAGGAAAAATTGCACGTAGGCATATATAGTTTTCGCGTACCTGTTACAGATATTAGTGGCTAAAATGGCAGAAATAGGCAATATAGAGTGATATACAAACTATTTGTTCCTATAGTTACCTATAGTACAGGGCAGCAATCTATATATAGCTAAATAGGCATATACTATCAGTTATATAAACTATATTAAATAATATAGTTGGAACCGAAATATATATTACTTTATAGCCAAAAGATATTATGATATAGCGCTGTGTAAGCACATGTAATATATATATCAGTTTGAATATAACGAACAATGATCAAACACATAACTTTTGAGTGAGATACTTTTTACTATAACAAAATACGTCAAATTTTGGACTATTTTTCAAAAATCCAGCGCCCCTTATTATCATTCTCTCCCTCTTCCAAGTTATTACTGTTTTGCTTATCAATGTATTACTGTCTCCCACGCAAAGAGTACTTGCAGTAAAATAGTGTCGTGAACGGAAAGGTGCATTGGCTACAGCGATTGGACGGCGCGATTACTAAAATGGTATATGCTGCGTAATGAACGCGTTCTTTCTTTTTTTATTTTCATATTTTAAGAAAAGTGGAAAACATACAACCAAACTGATTCAATAAACGATCACTTAATACTAGAATTAATTGATTTTTTAAAGCTCATGAAAAGAATACTTTTTTAACTATGAAAATCTACAGCTGTGGATGCCCTGATTAGTGGCCGATCTCAGAAAGGTAATGGCGGTCAATCCGTTTATCTCTTAAAATTAAATGTAGCAGCTGCTTTTTACTTGACGTCTTTTTGTTTAAAAATATTCAAATATTAAACAGCCGATGTATTTCATAAAATTAATAGTACCTCGCCGATCAGGACGTTTGAATTTTAGAAATGTTCAAACAAGTTAACAAATTCTAACGTTAGTGATGGTGCAGTACTTTCTAATATCCGGTGTCAAAATATTGTTACTGATGTACTACAAATCATCAGCACCTTTTCAGTGTCAAGAATCTTCAAGTAGATGAAGAGACAAAACAATAAGAAATATAGCATCTAGCTCTACATACAGCACTATTACAATACTCATACTAATGACTATAATACTTATGAATCTTCTTTGTCTTCTTCTCAACATGACGCGCAAATGAGCGATAACGGATCGCCAGCACAGCAAAATTCTGATCAAGTTTACCGTCAACAACAAATACAACAACAAACTAAACTGTTACAGCATCAGGGAAAATATTCTTTTAAATAAACACGGTAGAATGTGTGGTATACTTTCGTCAAATGAAGTAGATGATGACTATGGGAGAGAAGTAGATTTATTATATAGTCCTTGTAATATCCATCTTATTACATTCATCTTGAGCTAATATCTTTTTTCTTGATACTCACTACCACAGATTCGGTCGGGTTGAATATGAAATAGATGGGGGCCTGCTCTAGCATAGTTACATTGCCCACTGTATCGCATATGTTATGACATCCCAATATTCACAACCAAGAGCAAGAATGGAACGTATTCCTTACGCAGTATCCAAATCACTTGTTGCACATATCTACTCTTTGGTAATGTATTCAGGATTATTCACTCAATACTGATGTTAGCAATTTTTTTTAGCTTGTTACGGTTCATTTCATTGATGGAGGTGTTTTTTTTGTCAACAAGGCCAAAAAATGAAAAAAAAATTACTTCCACATGGAAATAAATGGTAAAAATTGCCAAGCAGCAATTTTACGCAGGATCCTGTAGTTTATTTCTTTATCACTATTATTAGATCTCTTTTTATTGCCAGCTATATTATCGTTTGTGGAAAGCTCGTGAACACGAAAAAGTTAAATCAGACAAAGGAAAAACATATCGAGTTGGGTCGGTATGGGGTAGGAATATCATCACATTCTCGATGCCGAAAGCTATTATGGAAAAGATGCTGTACATACGATTTATGTTTGACAAAGAATTACCTGATGATAACCAAAGCGGGCCTCATGGATTTAATCCTCATGAGTTCTTTTAGTTTAGTATATTAAAGCATATTATACAAAACCATTTCACTTGACAAGTTATAATAATTATGAAAAAAGTAATAAAATATTATTATTAGCAGTTTTATTATGAATAAATGCTATTTACTATTAAGAATAAGAATGCAAATCACCTCTGTAGTAGTAAAATCGCAAATACCACTAATAGATTCTGTTATTCATATATAGTCTATAAATTCATATATAGGCTATATAGGCTATATTGACTTCACGATCTAAAAAGGCTATAAAGCTAGCCTTACAACTAAATAACACCTATGTGTAGATATATAGAGAAGCTCTATGCAATATACTAGGGGGTTCGCCTATATGCCTATATTGTCCTATAAAGACCTAATTTTCTCTTTATATGAACAAAATAACTATTTTACTTTTGCCGATGTAGTTATAAATCATTTGTTGGTAATAAAAATTTAAAATGTTTATAAAATTGAATTTTATTTTTTAAGAAAAATAAAATCATCAAAAGATTTAATCAATTTTATAAGCAAATGTATATTAAGAATATATTAAAATAAAAAAAATATGGTCATCTTAAATAAAGAAATACTTGTATGCAAAAAAACTATGATTCAGTCAATAAAAAGTATTATGTCACAAGTTATGAAAATATATTTTGATGATGAAATACTTTGTAGTAATATCAAAAATAAAAAAAAATTAATGGAAAAAATTATTAAGGAAAAATTAGAAGAAACAAAAACAAATCATTTCTGGTATATTAATAGTAGTTCTAATGTATGTACATTTATTCATAAGAGAGGTAAAAAAGAAGGATACATGTGTCATAAGAGAATATGTACAAATATTGGGGATAATAAACCAGATTATTTATGCTCAACACATAGTAAATTACATATTCCAAAAAATAAAATAAAAAAAGAAATAGTGAAAGTGTGATAATATCAGATTGTGATACTAAAAAAAGAAAAGATATTAAAAAAATCATAAAAAGAAAGATAAAACCAAAAAAAATATATGTTTGTAATGGTGGCTTATTAGATTTAGGTAACATAATAGGGGTACCTTTAAATTTGCAGTACTGCAAATGCAGTACTTTTTTGCAGTAGTAGTCGGACATGACCGGAGATTTTCCGCACAACTGACCGGATTTTCTCGAGTATTACTAACTATAAAAGGTGCTTTGCGGTACTCCTTGCGGTAGTTTGCAGTAGTTTGCAGTAGTTCTTTGCAGTAATGATTTTTATAAAATTATATATTACACTTGTTTTTGTATAGTATTTCTTTAGAATTTATGGAATCATAAATTTATGAATAATATACATTTAATAAATCAAAAGTTTAATATTTAATAATAATCTCTTAAATTTTGATCTTTATCAGTTCAGCAAATACATTATATTACATATAAGTTACTTTTTTCTTTAAAAAAATATTATCCCCTGTATACTAAAAAAGAAAGCTACACATAACCACTGAAATCTTTAGAAGTAACCCTTCCTTTTTTTATATTATTGTGATATGCTCATCAGCTTTAAGGCTCTTATTATTATCAAATTAATTAGCTTCTGGAAACCGCACACACACACACACACACACACACACACACACACACACACACACACACACACACACACACACACACACAAATATAGATATAATTGAATACATCTACTATGAACTTTTCTATTATATGTAGACAAAGTATTCTATTAGGCAAATAGTTTTTGACTTTCCTTATTTTTTAGATTACATTTAAAGAGGAGATATTATTATACAGCAGGAGAAACAGAGAACAAAAGTCCGGTATCAATGATCCGATATAATTAATTAAAACCAAACGTTCAAATGGTTTAATGGGTAAAGCGTTTCCCTAATTTCATTGCCTTGTTGAGTGGTTAAACGATCGAATCCGATAGAGAGAAAGGTTTTGCCTAAAACCTTTAATTTTTTTTTTACTGGCGCTACTTTTGTTTTATGCAACTTTATATATTGAGATTCTTTTTCATCATATAGCAACATAATAACTCGATCATTATTCAATTTAGTAATAATGTCAGTATTTATTGTGTTGTATACTGCTCAATATATGTATTTGAGGTAATAAAAAAATGACTTTGGTTCTAATTACTTATGAATTATGATGTATCAAAAAAAGATTAATTTATTTATGTTTTATGTATAAAAAAAGGACAAATTGGGAACAACAATGTAAGATATATAATTATGTACTATTTAAAAAGACTATTTTAAACCGAGACGATAACAAAGAAACACTGGATATAGATTGTTTTGTACTAACATCATCTCAGCTTGTAACCTATCTTCGCTTTTGATAATGTTCATTGCACCAGATAAATTATCAATTTCAGCAAGGAATAGACTTCCGTTATTTGGAATTATTCCTACCGAAGTAAAATGATGGCCAGTGTGCGCGAGTGAATTTACTCTTCCTTGAATATAATAAGTTTTATCATCAGATAATTCAAGTGATGTTGGGAATGTCAACATTTCTTTTGCTCCTGTTGGTGCAGATTCATCCCGAATAAACATATACTCTGGCCAAGATATTATTTCATTTTCTCTTGTAGCAAGCGAGTTACATGCTGAACATTTTTTAAACTTTGTCGATTTCAGTTTATCAAGAATACACTTGGATAGTTCTTTTGTTTTTTCTTGTTCATCATAACCTTGAAAGCGTCGGTTAAGATCTGAAGGTTTCACATGAATCATAATTTGAATGTTATTTCTTTCATGGTGTTCCTGAATATGAAATGCATTACTTGTACAAGTGGTTCTGCATCTAACTCTTGCGCCAAAAGCTGCCTGTAACCTATCGGACATGTTTTCAACATAAAACTGGAAAAATTCAGCCGCGTCATGAAATGATGGATCGAATCTGGTTGAGCTCCATACAAATTCTCGTAGTAGCCTGAGACCACGTACACGATCATCATAGTTATTATTTTTATATGCTAAATATGCTTGTAATAATTCTTCGTCAAATCTATTAGTACTTTCGAACGTAATATTGTCATTATCTGGTAGCATCTCAGGCAAAATCGATTGTAATAACAGCTCCATTAGTGCATCGATGTAACATGAGTTACTATCCCAAGGACATAGTCTTAGCAAATAGTGGTCATAGTTTTTACTTCGAGCCTCTTCTTTTTTATTTTCTTTTTCTTCTTCTTCTTCTTCTTCACTGCTCACGTTATTTTCGTCCTCATTCTCATTTTCACTATTACTACTATCTTCAGAACTAATAGATGATCTACTGGTATTCTCTTTATCTGACATTTTTTGTTCATGATCATCGTCATCACTGCTCGTCGAGTCAAAACCGTCAGGATAATCATCAGGACTCCATACTTCATTCGTACTGACATGTATATCATGTAATTCAAGTTCGTTATCAGTTATTTCGTCACTAATATTACCTTGGACATTATTGACATCATCCTCACTGCTGTTATCACTACTAGATTCTAGTGGGTCCCATTCGTGATTTTTAAATACTTTTACTAGAGCTTGGATATAATCGGGAGCGCGACCATCGTTAACATACTTTGCAGATTTGCGCCGATTTCTTCTAGTTCTAGCATTACTAGCCTTCCGTTTTCTGGATTCCTCATTGTTATTACCATAATATAAACGGGCCCCTTTGATAAAGTGGCTCAAAGCCTTTTCCCCATGTTCTGTATATTGGAGTACAGATCGTAAGTTGTTCTTTAGCAGTTGGTTTTTCTTTATAAGATGATATAACTTATTATGAAAACTCTCGATGGCATTTGTAGTAAAACAATAGTGACGAAGGAGTCGACTATTCATAGTTGAAACAGCAGGAAATATAGAACCGCGCACTGATTCACTGTTCCACCACCTAACAAAGCGCTTAGATTTTGGGTACATTTCAAGAACTTTTTCCCATATTTTGTTATACTGAGCTTCAGTCTCAACCATACGTAATCCAAACAGCAGTTTGCGCATTTTCTTCATTTGTTTCCTACTTCCATCATGCATATCATTCGCATATGTCTCGGCCAGTTTTCGTGCATTCCGCTCATAGTGAACAGTACATCCTTTCAAATATTTGAGCCCTTCTTTTTTGCTATTTTTTGTCTGCCATTTATAAGCACTGATAAACCCTTTGTGTTGTGCCTGTGAAAAGTCTTGAATAAACCCAAGGATATTCTTACCATTTTCTTCATCAGGTCTTGCGGAAATACTATTTCATATGCATTGAACAAAGCTTGATAGTAAAAGTCAAAATGCTTTGCTGTGATACCATCTAATACTGCTCCAAAGGCAATTGGATGGGACTGTAAAACTTCACAATACATCACTGATGTACATAGGTAATATCCACTTTCAAAAACAGAAAAAGTAACATCCGTTATAAATGGATATTTGTGGATTTCAAAAACTTTCTTGAGTTTTGGAGGGCAGAATGTAATAACCATTTCACCTTTTGCTAACCATGGTACAGTAATATAACCTGGAAATTCTTCTTGAATTTTAAAAAAATCTTCAATTGGCAAATTCATTTTTGGTTGTTCAATGGGGCTAGCTTTCAATATCTTTCTTCGCTCATACCGTAATTTCTCAATATTCTCGAAATCAGGATGGATCTCAGAGGCATTACCTAGGTTATTTGTCCTTTTACTCATTCCCATTTGCAGCTCACTAGGAGTGGCGCCATTTTTAACCATGCCATGGAGTTTATCAGCCTGTTGAGGCGAAATCTTTTTAGGCACGAACGAATCATGTGTATGCACATTTTGTCCTTCTTTATGACCAGGTGTGAGTCTACATGTATCCCTGGAAAATGTAAATATAGCTACATAAGAGCATTAGATATGTGTTAGTGGTGCATGGCATGCTTGACACAATGATTTTTCACACCACTCATCTGTCTTCAATTTGGTGCTCATTGGTACTAAGTGTACATTTTTTCGCAAAGTACATTCTTCATTTGTGCAAGATATAGCACCATTGCATGACTTTGCTACTTTGACATTGTCACCATCATTCCAACGATTAACATAACGAAGACTCCAACCCATTTGAGTAGTTGTTTTCACATTGTATCTTCCAATTGATGAATAGTGTGCTCGAATGGTAATTTCAGCATCTCCAGATGGGGATTGTGGAAAATGATCAGCGAGATTATTATTTGTTTGTTTAATGCTTGACATGTTAAAAAATGATAAAAAAATTAATTATCGTGTTTAAACCTCAGGGGTATGAAGTATTTATACTTTTTCATGCGAAACTTATAGAAAAATAGAAACAACTAGAAAGTTCCAACAAGTCTATTCTTGTAACTTGATTTTTCCATTTAAATCGGAGTGAGATTAATAAATGGAAAACTTCTAATTCCGAATCCGACGTCAACCTTTTACGTGATACGGATAAAACAAATTCCTCTCGAAATACTTACAGTTATATTTATTAAATGAACATATATCTGTTGGAAAAAAAAGTTTATTACTGGCCAAAAAAAGAATCTGAATAGAATGATCGAAAATGAAGAGAAACAGTTTATAAAAGTTGGTTTTTCTTTTCTTCTTTAGCATATGTGTAAACTACCGCAAGAATAGACTGCAAAAATTATGTAGTACTGCAAACTACCGCAAACTACTGCAAGGAGTACCGCAAACTACTGCAAACTACTGCAAGGAGTACTGCAAAACACCTTTTATAGTTAGTAATACTCGATAAAATCCGGTCAATTGTGCGGAAAATCTCCGGTCTTGTCCGACTACTACTGCAAAAAAGTACTGCAAGAAAGTACTGCAAAATTACCCAAGTCCACATAATAGGTAAAATATTAAATTAAATTGATTATTTATAAAATGATAATAAAAAATATATTTTGAGGGGCCGTTAACCTGTTATTATTATTACAGATGCCCCAATTATGCTATTTTTTTAACTAAAATTATATTCTTATAAAAATTGAATTAGAACTTATTTATGTAAATCAGATATAAAAACAAGCTGTCGAGAATCTATAATTAAATAAAAAAGTATTGAAATTGCATCTTTAACTTTCATTTTGTCCTATATTAGATAACAATTTAAATTAATTTTTTTATTATTATTCTTTATAATGATATGTATTTTTGAATAAATAAAATGTGGTAGATAAAAATTTTAAAAAATCAATTCTTAAAATATAATTAATGAAATAGAATATAAATATTTAAAATTGATAATATTTAGACTTTTGATATAATAGTTTATTTACTAAAATAAAAATTAATCTAAGAATCTTTTTTTGTGATTACAAATTAGAAATAGTTATTTATATTTAATTTATTTCTAAGTATATAGTTGATTTTATTGAAAATTATTATATTTTTGTAAATAATATAAAATTCGTTTTTATAGTTTTTTATTTTCTAATGTTATTTTTTAGAAAATTTTGTAATATTAAATTTTATCAATAATTATTAAACCCAATCCAAAAAAATAATGATAGATATATTATTATAATTTTAAAATTCAATATGACACCCTTAGATTTTTCCACCTCTAGAAAAATAAAATAGGAAGGTCATTATGTTTATTACTTTTATAATTATCCATAAATATTATATAATGTATAAATCTTCATTTATTTTTGAAAATAAGATTTTTATAATAAAAGATAATATTTAACAACAAGGACCCTTCTTATATTGTGAACTTGTTCACTAGTAGTAATATTATATCTGCTAGAAACATACAAGATTTCAGATTCAATAATCATGTGATAATTCTATATAATAATAGAAAACGTTATATATTATCTCTTATTATTTAATATATATTATAATATATAAAAATTTAAAAAATATTAGTAAACAATTAATTCAGATATAAAAAAACAATTATTTTTATTAAAAATAATTATGTTTTTGTAAACATTAAGGTATTGCACATCCCACACGGTAGACTTATGTAACTATCGTTGAGCCAGGTAAGTTCTTGTTCATCATGAATGTTGTCATACCAACATCATTGTCTATCACAATTTCTTCCTATAAATAAGAGTAATGACGAAGTCATCCATTGTAAATAAAACAATTTATAGGAGAACCATATTATATTAGAGTATTTAATGCATGTGGGGGATGTGTATATAAATTTTAATGCATTAGCACTTTTGGGTAAAATAAAATGATATAAAAGAAATGAAATTTATGATACAATAATAAGTTTTAACAGTTAAAAGAAGAGTTAGAATGTATAAAATATGATCTTGAAAGTATATAGCTTTGTTACTTAGTATTAGACTTGACACGGAAGTATGCAGCTTTTAAGCTTGCTTTTGATTTATATTTGTCAAGTAATCTGAGATCTTTCCCAATTTTATAACATAAATCCCAATCCATTGTATTGCCAGAGTGTTTTCTCCATAAATCAACATATAACCATATTAAGGTTTTGTGTTGAACAGCAGGAAGCGAATCAAAATTTGTAAAGGATGATGGTAAGGAGGTTGTTGATGAAGTGGCAGAAGATGAAGATGGAGATCCTGAAGGCTCCTGTGATAAAGAGCGGTTTTTACACATTGCATTAACAAATAAAATACCATCATCTAACAGTTGTGCTGTACGTTTCCTTGATTGGATATTTCTGACGTCCTCGGTTAATGTTTCCTTCGCTTTGATTAATTGTTGAAATAATTAGTTGCAAGTAGTGTCAAATGAGTGAAGAACATTATCATAATCTGCAATGTTATCATTGAAGATCTCTTTAGCATTTTATAAAAGCATTTGTATGGTTGGATCTTCATGTCGTTCCATTGATATTAATGATAATTCTTGTTCGATAAAAAAGTGTGCCAATGCAACTGTAGGTTCAATAGGGTTGCAATCAAGATATGTACGAATTGTTCCACCATTAAGCAGGTAAAAACAATTGGCCCAACCAGTACAAGGGAGTGAAGCTGAAAATAGAACTTCCGGGTCTTCCTTTCCTACCATCTCCAAAATGTCCTGCGTTGTACTGTTGATACCGATAACCACAATGATAGGGAGAACTGGGTATCTTTTAATCATTTGCAAGCAGTATTGGATCACTCATTGATAAAATTTAAGATCAACTATATGTTGTATCTCAATGATGACAGGGGGCAAGTTACGATCATTGTACGAGAAAGGCTCATACATGACATCTGATTTCATCAGATTGGGCCATTCAGTTAGAATGCCTTTGTATTTGTCGACGGCATGAGGTCTTACAAAAGATTCTGTGTTAGTACAAGAATATATAAAAGAATATTACATCTGACCATGTGATGTGCATATATACCAACAAATTTTTCAATAATAAGATTTGTAACTTCAGGTTTCAACAAAATCAATTTACTCATCAGATCTGTTCCAGGTCTTTGAGCAACGATCAGAACTATAAAAATATTAAAGTAATTTTAAAACTTAATAAATCATTTCGTAATTAAAAAATATTTTGTAATGATAACAATATTTTGTAATTTATTTATTTTTTGTAATGATAACATATGAAAAAACTTAGAATTATTATATAATTAAATAAGACTTTTGATTTATAGAATAATCTATAATTTTTCGAATCTTATGCAAAACCCAAAATTTTATTTTGGTTGTCAGATTTGATAATTTTTTTTCTTTCAAAAAATTAATTAAAAAAAGCATGCTGTAAGTTCTTTTAATCAACTTACAACTTTAGAAATAAGAGTAATAAAAGAAAATATAAATAAAAGAGAAACTATAATTAATTATATCTATAGTAATAAAAAGTAACATCCAACGTTTCTCTTTGTTTTTTATCTAACTTGAAAAGATAATCTTTTAAATCAAATATAAATTAGAATCGAAAAGTTTTTTTTTGGAGCACGTAATGTTACAAAAGATATAAACTCACTGACTTCTGTTGTATTACTGGACATTGCGATAAGTTACCTCTAACAGTGCTTTGAAGGTAACAAAAATAAACCATGTTACCTCGCAACCCACTTATGAGATAACATAATTTTTTTGTTGTGACTGTTACTCCTAATAGTGCTTATAGGGTAATATTACTTTTTGACTCCGACCAAAATTATTTGGTTTCTTACCTCTGACAGTGCTTATGAGGTAACACCTCGTTTCTTACTACCAGGAGCCAGGTTTTTATGTTTTTTAATACCTACTTCTCTTCTACATTCATCTCTTCCCAGTTTCCTGTCATGCCACAAACTTCGGATGGGGCCATCATCCCTGATGATGGGCCTCCTCACCATCAAGCATTACAGCTAACTACAACAGCTATGACAGCCTCACCAACACCAACTCCAGATTCCCTTCTTCTACATACTGGACACAACAATAATAAAATCTTACAAAATGATCACTCCATTGATCAACAAAAAAAAAACTTATGCTCAAGTTGCAACATGACCAGACTCTCCAGTCATTCGACGTGGATGTATTATTACTCAACTCACCGCACATGCTTCACAATCAATCCAACATAAATTAGGCTCTATGTCCTGTGCTCAAATCGGTAGTCCTCATTTCTTATGACGAGGTACTGAAGAATTTAGTGTTTTCTTCGATGTTTCTAGCTTTCCAGTAAAAGACAAAGATTTCTTTAATGCTGCTCAAAAAGTCTTTCCAGATTGGGAGGTTGGCATTGGTCTTATTCCTCACTGAGAAAAAGGACAATCCTTATATTAAATTACATTTGCTGACAAAGAATCATGTATTACGGCCCTCCACAAAGGTATTGATATTAGGGAACATCATTTTCCGGCAATAAGATCTCTTCCACCCCAAGAAAATTTTTTAAACTGGAATTGGACCATTTGCTGACAGGTTTAAAAACAGGCGATTGGAATTACACTTACGCCATACTTTGTCCAAATTTGGACATGTGTTATAACTCGGCTGGTTCTAAGGCTGTGGTTATGCAGTTCTTATGATGAATTAACAAACAGAAACTTTTGCTAAAATAACTCACGAAATACCATTAGGTGAATTACATGGCCGTGAACGAATTTGTAATGCGACCTGGCGCGATATGGGGGTATATTGTCGATATTGTCACTCACAAGCCCACGTCATAAAAAATTGCCCCACTAAACCAGTGCCTAAATGTTTCAACTGTGGTGCACTCGGTCATATAGCCGGAGTGTGCTCCAAACCAAGTAATAATCTTCAACACAACAAACAAACAAAAAACCCAGCTCTATAGCATCAAATGTGGTACAGAAACACATCAACCAAATAACAGGCGTTTGTTCAAGAGGAAACGAACTAAAACTCAATCTCAAACTGATAGTTCTGGAGACAAACTCCCACCAAAAAATGACTCTTCCTTTGATATTAAGCCAACATTGTTCCAGGACCTGGGTAAGAATAAAGGTCCTCTGCAGATCAAGATACCTAATTTTAATATTGGAAGAACACAAGTTAGCGAACATCCGTCAGTCTCTAATACCAAAGGTTCACATAGGGATACAATGACCACATCAGCTGATTCACGAGTACCGGAAACACCTAATCATGTATCACCTACAGTAAACGCCAGAGATACAACAACCAACAATAAAAATGATAATTTGTCAAGCACCAGCGGATCCGATGGTATGGATTTTGCTACCAGTGGTACAAGAAATACTTCTAGTGAACCTTCATCTGCTGTCACTAACTCTCAAGCTTCGAAACACAATCTCCAAAATCAAGAATCTGGTACAACTATCACATCTCCAGCAGCACTACAAGAAGACGTAAATACTGGTAGTTCAAATAAGCCGGATAGGATGGAAGGTGTAGAGTCCTCATAATATTTACTGAATTATATTTTTTTTTTTTTTAGAAAAAAAAAAAAGAGAACGAACAAAAAAAAAACGACTTTACAAAGTTTTACACACCAACACACACCAGATATCTGTTTAAATATTAAACAAAACAACCAAAACAAAACAACCAAAACAAAATAAACAAAATGAAATTAAAAATTGGATCACTTAATGTTTGACATATTAACAAACCAAATACTCTATCCAAAGATTTGTTTATTAGGCACATCAAAAATCAAGGAATGAATTTACTTGCACTTCAAGACACGTACATTCAAGACTTTGACTCAACTGACATCTTAGAAAAACATTTTGGTGCTACTTCCAGTATTTGGAGTAAGTATTGCGGACTAGTCAACTTTTCCCAATTCATATACTTGGACCCACTCTTTATTACCAGGGACGGTCGTGGCATGTGGATCCGTGTCACTCATGTTCACAACACTTTCACCCCTTTCAACATATTCAACATATATGCACCAGCCAACCCTCATGATAGATTTGCTTTTTTCAATCAACAAATACTCCCCATTGTTAATCAGCCCACTATAAAAGACCAACTTGACGAGACATTTATCATGGGCGACTTCAATTACTCTTACTCATCAAACGACTCTTCCTTCCGCTCTGCACCCAAAGCACAAAATACTTATTTGCCCCCGGATTTAAGAGTTAGGGTTTTGCTCTTCCCCCTTCAAAACTACTAATTTTATTAAAAGTCAGATACACATTGGCATAATAGCTTCAGGTTGGTGCAGGAGAAAAATATTTAAGTTAGAACTGCCATAAGAAATAAAAAGAAAACTCTGAAAAAACCAAGTGTTAGCAAAATGTCCATATGTACCCTGCATTTATCTCTCCTCCCACGCCTAATTTGTTTATTTTCAGTAGAGTATATAAATGAGAAATGGAAAAAATTGGTATTTTAAAGAAATTACATACACTTCACTTTACTATACAGCTTATCTTTCATTCACATAGCTGAATCTGAAGTTCTTTAAAACTAATGTGGGGGAGGAGAGATAAGTGTAGGGTACATAAGGGTATTTTACTAACACTTTTTTTTTCAGAGTCTTCTTTTTATTTCTTATGGCAGTTCTAACTTAAATATTTTTCTCCTGCACCAACCTGAAGCTATTATGCCAATGTGTATCTGACTTTTAATAAAATTAGTAGTTTTGAAGGGGGAAGAGCAAAACCCTAACTCTTAAATCCGGGGGCAAATAAGTATTTTGCCCAAAGCATGGAGAGACTTTTTAAACGACCATTTCATTAATTTAATGTTACCACCTGACCAGTCAACTATGTCAACAACATTTCATAGGCCAACAGGCTCTTCCTCAATCGATTACATTTTTTCTTCTTCCTTTTTGGCTGAACGATGTGCACCACCAACAAATCATTTTATCAACCTACATTGGACCGACCACTGTAGTATGATTTCAACATCTTTCCGATATGTTTCCCTCAAGGAAAAAGGACATGATATATGGCGGGCCAATCCTCTAATCACCAACAACAAAAAGTTTCGACAACAACTCTCCACAACACTATCCGAGGCGAATAATCAATATCTATAAATTTTGTTATAAATAACAAATTTATGATATTATTATATTCTAGTCAAGCTCCAGAATCTTTGATTCTTTTGGGCGTCGAACTAAAGTTCTAGCCAAGGAGGGAAATGCTCATTACCATTCCGCTGCTATATTGGTAACAAATATTTATATTGTTTATGAAATTCTTTATTGGTAGTGAATTAAAAATTCTAAAATTAATGGTTATAAAAATAAAACATGTAATAATTAAATTTCTTTTATTATATTAAGAAAATAAATTTAATAAAATATATAAAAGCTATTACTTTTTTACTAACATATTACTACTAGTTATCTCCCTTAGGCAGCACCTCAGATCCTTGCACAAGAGTCAAAACAAACAGGTTGGGATGAACTGAAATCTATTGTCCAATCCACATGCCGACAATTTAGCAGATATGCAGAATCAAGACGCACCAAACAAGAAAAACATCTTCAACGATTGAGGAACAAAATGTTACGACATCTGAAAGAAACTGGTAATCGATCCGCCAGATTAGACGCCATATGCACAGCAATAGCCGAGATACAAGAAGAAAAAACCAAAATCTTACAACTCAAAGCCTCAGTACGATGGCGGGAAAAAAGTGAAAAATGCGCCGGATATTTAAAACGAACAGCAGAAACAAGATTAGTCAATAGATGCATTGACGAACTCAAGGATCCAACCACTGGTCAAGTAGATAGCTCATTAAATCACCTGCATCAAGCATCTTCCTCTTTTTATTCGAATTTATATACTACTGAGCACATCGACGACAACGCAATTTCGGATTTGCTAGACCATATTCCCAATCATGCTAAATTACAACCAGAAGAACAAGAATTTTTGACTCTCCAATTCATGATTGATGATATACTTATGGCAGCCAGTCGAGCACCAAAACAAAGCAGCCCCGGATTAGATGGACTCCCATATCAGGTTTTGTATCTCGTCTTTAAACACCCTAAGTATCAAGATCTAATTACACAAACCTATAATGATGCACTCACAAAGGCGTTATTTCCGCAATCATGGAAAGAGTCATATTTATGTTTACTTCCCAAAAAGGGTGATCTTTCATTCCTCCTCGAGCAATAAACGTACCGATGAATATGGTGGAACAATTCCGAATCGAGCCCAATTTGCACTTGAAGTAGCAGAAGCTGTAGCTAATGCCATCGGCCCCGAACGTACAGCAATTCGTTTCTCTCCATGGGCGGGTGCAAAGCTGGTATGTGTTATAGGCAGAACAAAAAAACAACTTATTTTACAAAGCAAAACAAGATAAACACATGTATGTATTTAATAAGTGTATCTTTTTATTTGGGATACTCAAGACGAGATGCCCTATGAAACCTACAGTTATATACTCGAACACTTGAACCCAAAATTAGCCTACGTTCATTTTATTGAACCCTGAGATGATGCTATGAAGAAAGTACCTGACTTGGTAAACTCACTTGATCTATTTCGCAAAATTTGGCAAGGTCGTTCATTTATTTCTGCTGGAGGATATTCCACCAAGCCAGAATCAATGGCTGATGTTGCCGAGAATACTGGTAATTTGATTGCGGTTGGTAGAGCTTATATTGCAAATCTTGATCTTGTTGAACGATTAAAACATGGATGGTCCTTGAATAAATACAAGCGAGAGTTTTTTTATGCGACAAGAGCTGTTGGCTATACCGATTATCCATTTTATGATGCGAAAGATACTACTACCATTAGTAACAATCAGTCACAATAGAAAGTAGTAAAATAATTTAGCGTATATTCGTATATAAGAAACCCACACTAGATTATAGTTTATATTCTCAACTTATTGTTTTATAGTAAATTTAGCTTGTAATGATTGTTTTTTTTATCCAAATTTAGATGTCTCTTTTCTATATGAAGTTCACGATGTTATCCATAAGATGTAACAAGGAGTTTCATTGCTGAAATTGTTTTCAATGAGAAGCCTACATTTTTATATGGGTTAGTTGATAAACATATATCACGAAATGATTGTGTATGCCTGTTGTACGTATGCTTCGCTGCAGATTTCTATCACTAATATTATAATAAAAGAAAAATATGTAGTAATAATATACAGCACTTTATTCGCTGTTGTCATTTGTTTGTTTACATATATGTTATTATCTATATTATAACAATTTGATGGATTTATAATGTATAAAAATATGATAGTGTTTAATTTATTTCGAAGGAAAGAAAAGTGCTTGGTAACCCGTTTTTTTATTACAGCTGTTGATAATGTGTTGGTATAGACACACACAGACAGACAGATATATATATATATATATATTAGCTGGGAACCTTGTCTAAACAGCTAGAATATTGCGGTGGAAATAATATAATTAATAACAACGAAAGCGTCAGCTTGCATAGCGACCATTTGATTTTTTGAACTCCCCTTTATACCTTTTCCCATACTTTTTTTTCCACCCCACGTACGAACTCTCTTATTTTTTTTTAAAAATTAAAGAAAAGAATCTAAGATTTATTTCAAAGACAATGCAAGAAGATATTGTTGATTTCGAGGATCTTGACTATGGCGATTTGGATGGCATCAACCCCGATGATCTCGATATTGAAAATTTGGAACGAGAGTTGGGATTATTAAATGAAGAACAACAGCAACTTCAGCAACAACAGGAGAAAGCAGAAGTAGCATCATTAGATGCATCCGACAAAACAGATTTAAAAGAAAAAGATACCAGCAATTTTAATGAAGTAAAAAAGGAAGGAAAACCAGTTCTTGATAATACTACTGTAACTTCCACTAATACTTCTAAATCAAAAAAATCAGAATCCGTTATTACATCTGACAAGTCATCTGCGACTACTACTTTACCATCAGCAACAACAACAACTGCTACTACAGCTACGACAACGAATAAGACAGTACCTATCAAACAACATTATCAACAAAGACATAATCAGCAACAACAATC
Organism: Circinella umbellata; assembly: GCA_025093555.1. Lineage (NCBI taxonomy): Eukaryota > Fungi > Mucoromycota > Mucoromycetes > Mucorales > Lichtheimiaceae > Circinella > Circinella umbellata. Next base: position 18,309 of record JAIWNF010000061.1, read on the forward strand.
AAGGTCTTTTAATAATAATAATAATAATAATAACAGACCTCCCTATAACCCAATGATGCGTGGTGGTTTTAGACCAAATACAAGTTTCCCACAATACCCTTTCGCTCACCAAGGCATGATGGGCATGAAGTATGTTTTCCATCCTATTGATAATATTTCTTTTTTTTCCCCTTTGATTATCCCATCCGACCTTCAACCCTCCTCCATACCCTTTATACACACACATATATATATATCTACACATACAGACATACAATTATCTTTTCAAGATCCACGAACAAAAAAACTCCCCTTTTTTCAGATTGTGTCCCGAGAAAAAGAAAAAGATGTCAAAAAAAAAAGAGAGATATACAGGAAAAAGAAAAGAAAAGAAAAAGAATGTATATTACGAGAAAAAAAACAGAACAAAACAAAACAAAAAGGACACAGATCACGAAAAAAAGAAAAAAAGAACAGATAAAAAAAACAATTCTTTTTTTTTTTGCTGGGAGATATAATATTATAAGATTTATAGATCACTAATCAAATCACTGCTCCCCCTTTTGTATATCTTTTTTTTTCTATGACAGTATGATGATGCCACATCAAATGAATATGCAAATGCCATTCCCTGGTATGAACCCAATGATGATGGGATTTAATCCTCAACAGCATCAAAGACCTCCTCCTGGAAAGATTCATATCAATCCTAAATTTGCTGCAATGCAACAACAAAAGCAACAACAGTTATTACAATTACAACAACAACAACAACAACAACAATTACAGTTGCAACAACAACAACAGCAACGGCAAGGAGTCTTTCACCCCACACCTACAGGAGATGTTTCACAAGATGAAATTACTCGTCAACGTCAACATTTACTTGAAATGCAACGTAAACGACAAGCACAGAAATCTGCTTCTACTAATAATAATTCATCAGGATCTGTAGCTACAGTTAGTACTACTACTATTACTACTACTACTGGTACAAAAGATGACTCTTCCAAGAGCAAGGTAATATTACTATTATTATTATACGGGATTTAGAGTTATTTATTGATATACTGATTCGTGCAAAAATAATAATAATTATAGATTCAAGTCCAATCATCATCTTCATTATCTCAAAAACGAAAGCTAGAAGAAGAAGAAAAAGATCACAGTGGAGATGAGCGTAAACGGCCGATGACGATTAGAGGTTTGGCCAATAAAGGTCTTACTATCAAGGGTGCAGCAGCTGCAGCTACTACAAGTACAAGTACTCAAGAACGTATTGCTACTACTAGTACTCCAAACCGATCATTTACCATTCAACAGCAACAATCTAGAACTGGTGGTATCCTGGATAGGATATCATCTCCTAAACAACAACAACAACAGCCACAACAAGAACATAACAATATTTTGAATCGTATTTCATCACCTTCGTCATCACCCACCACAAATAAATCTGCTGCTATCATGAGTCATTTGAATAAAGGAAGACAAGTAGGGGGAATTAAAAACCGACTTTCTTCACCATCATCATCACCTTCCATAGATAATAATAATAATAATAATAATCGATTATCACCATTAAATCGAATTGGACGACAACGAGGAAAAGAACAAGAAGAATCAATGGCACCATCACCAGTAGTAGGAGGAGGAGAAACATCAGTTCCTACAACAGGGAAATCATCTACTCTTTTAATTAAAAACTTGAGTGATTCTACAACAGAGTCAGACATTAGAGAATTTGGTCAAGCGATACCAGGTGGTATTACTCATATTACATTTGATAAACAACAAGCCAAAGTAACATTGAAGGATCCACAATCAGCTGTACTTTTCCGTCGAAAATATAATCGGTAAGTTGTGTATGAGAAAAATAAATAAATGAATTAACTTGGAAAAGAATGTACTTATATAATTTTTTATTCATTTTATTTCATATTATAGTACTTCACTTAAAGGATCTCATATTATTATTTCATTTTCTTGAGCAACTACTTTATTAAACCATTTCAATTTTTTTTTTATCACTACACAAAAATAAAATAAAATAATTGAATTGTATTTTATAAAGAATCCAAGCTTTTTTTTTTTTTTTGTCGCAGCATAAATATTTTATATCCTCTCTTACCTTTTTATTAATATACTTTTTATACTTAAAAAAAATCATGGCATTTTGGAAACCTGGCACGACCGCACCAGGTAATGATAATAAACAATAAATTTAAACACTTTCTGGAAATCATATCTGATCTAGAATAAATATAAAAATGCTAAATAATATATTGCGTAGGAAGTGCCGTTGATCGAGATACAGAAAATGAAACTGATAAAGCCGTGATTGCTCATGCTGAACAACAATTTAGACATTTAACGATTAAACAACAACGAGAACGATTACCTGTGTTTAAACTACGTAAGAGGATATATATATATGACTATCATTATAAACTAGAAATGACAATAAACTAAAAACCAAAACGCGCATTCTTGATTTCCTTTTGTATATAGGGCGTGAATTACTCTATTTGATAGATAATTATCAAACAGTGATTGTAGTAGGCCAAACAGGTTGTGGTAAAACAACACGTAAGTTATATATAGATATATAAGAAGGGTACTATTATTATTGAAGCCAGGCAACCAACGACTTAAACAAAACATTTGTATTACCTGTAGAAATACCACAATATTTGGACGAAGCAGGATGGACAACTAATGGAAAACAGGTGGCATGTACACAACCAAGACGAATAGCAGCAACTTCTGTCGCTGAACGCGTAGCAGAAGAAAAGAATTGTCGATTAGGTAGTGAAGTAGGTTATTTGATTCGATTTGAAGATCAAACAAGTCAACAAACAAGGATAAAGTATATGACGGATGGTATGTTATTTCGTGAAACCATGATTGATCCATTATTAAGTCGATATAGTGTGATTATGATTGATGAAGCACATGAACGTAGTTTATATACGGATATTTTACTTGGTGTTATCAAAAAGTAGGTTTTTTTTTCAATTGAATTAGTGGAAGTAATTTGGATAACTAGACTTTTTGTTGTTGTTGTTGTTCTTGTTCGGCTCATCTTTATATATATATACATGTGATTTTGAAAAAAAATAGGATTCAAAAGAAGCGATCAGATTTACGTGTGATTATTTCATCAGCTACATTGGATGCAGAAGCCTTCTATCGCTTCTTTAATCATAATACCTCAACAACTGATAAAGAGAAAGATACAGCAACTATTATATCATTAGAAGGTCGTATGTACCCAGTCGATATATTATATAGCTATAAACCAGTGGATGATTATGTAGAAAAATCAATACAAACTGTTTTTGACATTCATACAAAGGTATAAACTAGAACTAGAGTATGTTTATATATTTGTTAATTACCATGTGTCACTAACAAGTCATGTTGTTTTATGTAGGAACCTGCTGGTGATATATTAATCTTTTTAACGGGTCGTGAAGAAATCGATACGGTTGTTGCCGAACTTTATGAACGTTCTAGAACGTAAGAAACACAAATCATAGATAACAGGGAGAGAAAAATAAAAATATTTATGTTTATTATTTGTTTAGGTTACCCGAGCGAAGCATGACATTGATGCCATTACCGCTTTATGCTGGTCTTACATCGGAAGAACAACTTCAAATATTTCAACCAACCCCACCCCATTCTCGTAAAGTCATTGTTTCTACCAATATTGCTGAAGCATCTGTTACTTTGGAAGGTATTGTTTATGTAATTGATTGTGGATTTGTCAAAGTACGAGCCTATAATCCAAAGACTGGGATGGAAGCATTGGTAGTGACACCAGTATCCAAAGCATCTGCATTACAACGTGCTGGTCGTGCTGGTCGTGTACGTCCTGGTAAAGCATTTCGACTATACACTGAAGAAACTTATTCAACACTTCAAAATACCAGTATACCCGAGATCCAACGAAGTAATCTAGCACCCGTGATATTACAATTAAAAGCACTAGGAATTGACAATGTGCTCCGATTTGATTTTCTTACACCACCTCCAGCTGAACTCATGATCCGTGCTCTAGAACTCTTGTACTCTCTCAATGCTTTAGATGATGTTGGACGACTCACCATTCCATTGGGTATCCATTTGGCCGAGTTCCCTGTTGATCCCATGCTGGGTAAAATCTTACTGGCTTCTGGTGATTTCAAATGTAGTGAAGAAATTGTATCCATTGCGGCCATTTTATCTGTCCAAAAAGTCTTTATCAACCCTTCAGGCAAATCCACCACAAAAAATCAAACTATACTTGATAGTCGACGTAAGTTTTGGGTAGAAGAAGGAGATCATTTGAGTTTATTAAACGTTTACAATGCGTTTATCAAGCATAAGTCTGGAAAATGGTGTCATGATCGATTTTTGAATTTCAAGGCTCTTTCGCGTGCTATTAGTATTCGACAACAACTAGTTCGTTATTTGAAGCGATTTAAGGTACCCATGATCAGTGCGTTGAAGCATTTTGATAATGAAAAAGCAAGTGAACAGATTCGCAAATGTTTGACAAGTGGCTACTTTGCACAAGCAGCTCGAGCTGAACAAGATGGAAGTGGTCGATTTCGAACGATTCGTGATAATGTAGTATTGTCGATACATCCAGATTCAGTTTTATTCAATAGAAATCCTCAATGGGTGGTGTTTCATGAAGTGGTGGAAACAAATCAAGCATATATGCGAGATTTAACTGTTATTGAACCCGATTGGTTGACTGAATTAGCGCCTCACTTTTATGAATTTAAAGGGGATAGCAAAAAATAAAAAATAAAATTAAACCTTTATCACTATTATTATTGTTATTTATTAATAATAAAAATGAGATGGGATCTGTTTTTAGTACATGCAAAAAAAAGTAAAAGAGAAAAAATGTTCCTAAAATGAAAAAAAAAGAATTATATTACAAACACACAAAAACAAAATTATAAAAGGGTGAACCCTTTTTTTTTTTTTTTTACAAATTCCCCTTGGGATGCCGATGTGGATTATGATGCTGTTGCTGTGGAAGGTGATAAAGATGATGATGGTTAGGAACTGGGGGTGGATTATGATACAAATATTGTGGAGGTAATTGTTGAGGTTGAGATGGTAATGGTGGTGCAGAAGAATAAGATCGAGTTTGAGAATGTTGCTGTTGAGGTTGAGAATAGGGTGATGTAGAATGCTGATGCTGATGCTGATGCTGATGCTGTTGTTGTTGAGCTGATGGATATTTTGGATTGTGTTTATCAGCAGGAACTGACCATGATCTTGCATGAATACTAGGTTTTGAAGCAAATGTAGCATCAGGAATCATATTGTCAGAAAAACGATGTTGTAATGCACTATGGGGAAGGGGTATAGGTGACTCAAGATCTTGTAAATTGGGTGCAGAGGGTTGTCTTGTTATTAAACCTTCTGCCAATAATAATGACGGTGGTGGTTGTAACGGTGTTGATAATAACATGGATGGTGATTTTTTAGTATCATTGTTATTACTATTAACAAATCGTTGTTGTTGTCCATTCGATGACAAGTCGAGAGTAGAATCATAAGGTATCGTTAATTGGCGTAATGTAACAATCGTTGAGAGTGGTGGTGTTGATGGTAGTGGTTGTAAACTATTATTATTATTATTATTATTATTATTATTATTTATTTCATTGCTACTATTAACAGCTACATTATATGCAGGCGGTGGTCCCAGCATGGGAGATGGTGGTATCATTCCCCGTTCATCTTGTTGAAAAAATCCATAACCTCCATCAAACAGCGATTTGAAAGAAGAAATTGATCGTGGTGATGGGGGCAATTCCTCCTTCGTTGTCCCCACTTTAATGGGAATATCTAAAACAATCGTAGACCCGCCTACGCCTTCTTCTTCATTAAATTTCATTTTTATCATACCCATATATGTTGCCATTTTATCCCGTTTTCTTAATTGTAATCCATCCATATCTAAACTGACGACCACTCGTATCCGATAAGAGACTTGTAATGGATATTGATCACGGTCTAAAGTAGGTGGTGTATCTTTAGGTATTTTCAATCCATTACTGGTAAATTTACATCGATAATCATCTGGATCACAAGAAAGTGGCAGGATACATTGTGCAATAGTGACGGTATCAATTGAATTTTCCATGTCACAGACCGTTTTTGTAATGCGTTCCAAGTAAGCGGTAACACCACCTTCCATTTGTCGAATAGGTGCAAAATGTTGAACACGTAATGTAAACGGGACGCTTTGATCTGGATATTTATAAACATATATTCATAAATTATTGTTTAGTAAATGTTTTGTCCCAAAAATAATTATAATATGTTTGTGTTATGATAATTTACCTGGGAGATAACAAGATCCGGGTATATGGAGCCATGCCGAAGCTGTCTTGTGTTCACCTTTCCGAAAGGACAAATGCTTCAATGTGATATCGTGAGGAATATTGAAAGAAAGTTTGCCCTCACTTGTCATTCCTTTCATATATCTATCTTCTACCGTTGAAATGCGCTCATGGACTCGAATAATTGTTGATGCTTTTGGCCAAATACAACTTGGTAAATCGTTTAACTCATGTACTGCCTTTACTTTATATTCAATTTTTCCAGGTACTCTCTATCATATATGCTATTAATTAGAAAGATCATTATCTTCCTGAATACTTATATATAAAACAAATAGCGAATTAAAAGCATTTCTTACAGGATGATCAACAGAAGAAGGTACATCACCAGGCACCATGATACTAAACGGGATTTGCATATGTGTTGTATGAGCAGATAAATGGGTTGGTTGGTCCGGTATTTTGAATAATGGCAAGTTTTGAGTACCAAGTTTTGCAGTACATGCTAAATGAATCGCTACCCTAGAATTTGTACCATGTTTCATACCAATTTGAACATGGCCTATTATTTTTTAAAAGTGTTTGTATAAAAATAAGAAAATGTTGCAAAGTAAGACAACAACAGAAAAAGAAGCTTATTATTTAAAGTTGCATACCAGTGATCCGTTCACCCGGAAAGTAGGTACGATCGGGATCTTCAAGTTGAATGCAAACAAGATCCTTAGGAGCAACTTGGTACACAAATGAAGTTTGAGTACGTATGCTCGATTCCATATACTAAAAAAAAACAAAAAAAGAAGAACACGGGTTTATTAAAGTTATAAAAGAAAAAAAAAGGTGAGGAGAGAGACAAAAAATTATTTTTAAAAAAGGTAAAGGAGAAAGAAAAGACTACAACTTTGTGAGTTGGTTTGCGGAAAAAAAGATTGTGTGAGTGTAAGTATGCGTGTGTGTGACCCAAACCAAACGGATGAATGGAATATGTTTTGTTGTCGATTAAGTAGACACCAGCATCAGTAATTTTCGTATTTAAAAATACTTGTACTATTTCGTAGGATCATCATCACCATCATTACTATCTGTTTCTGCTCTTCTTTTCTTTATTTCTTCTTTCCTAAATATAGTCATCTTCTTTTAAAATTAGTATGATTAAGAATAAACTTAAGAATTTCTTGAAATTGCTAAAATAATGCAACCTGACAGCTTTTTTTTTCTCTCTTTTCCTTTATTTCTTATTGATGATGCGAGTTCTTTTTTAGGAATAAATAAAAACCTTGCTCAGCACCTTTTTAAGGTTGCACACAGGTGGGTTATCAAACTTTTATATAAATAAGATGGGGTTTTTTTTTCGTCTCGATTTTAAAAGACCCTTCTTACTTTTTTCTTCTACTAATTCTTCAATCACTCTTACATGAATTGATTCATTATAATTTAGCATGACTTGTATCTAAAGGCTACATGCTACCCTGTGTCATAGTAACTCGATGAACTTGACGATAATAAATTTTATAACAAACTTTTCCCTACATTTTTGGTTATACTAACATACACCTTCTTTGGCGCAAAATTACATCAATCCGACCAGCTTAATAATTAGGGTGTTTAGAAACAAAGTCAAGCATAAAAATGATATTTAGAATGTGCATGAAGCGAGTGAATTATAGAGTTCTACTGCAAAATATGCAAATAGAGATGTGTGTCGAAAATTGTTTATTTATGTAAGTGAGGCTAATGTTGCATTATTGTTATTATGAAGAATTATTAATCAGATGATCGTTTCAAACTCCAGCATTAGTTGAAAACAACAATAAGCTTTTGTATACTAGCTATTGTCATAGATCCCGCCCCACGTAATTTTTGCTATTGAAGAATATTTTGAACCACTTTAATCTGTTGAAAATCTTTGAAGGTCTAAAACAGGGTAGCACACAGTCAATTAGATGGTAATATGAAATTTGTAACAGAGAGCAAAAAGTTCCAATCTTTTTCTTTGTAAGTACAAGGATGAATTCAGTTGTAACATTGACTGTTCAAGTAATAAACAAAGTATTTTGATAATTAGTGATGAAATTAATCGGTGGGTTTTCTTCGGGGCATCAATTTAATAACATCTTCATGATGGAAATGCCAATAATCAGAAAAGTTTCTCATGAAGTTTGTTGGATGTGGAGATACTACAATTGAAAGTGTCAAGAAGTATTCAAATTGCTGAGCAATACACACCGAGAGAAAATTGGGTAATTAAACAATCCAAGTTGTTTAAGGGAGAAGTATAGTTGTTAGTTATACCACTAGTACACCATAATATATTTTATATTTTTAACCACTACGGATTGTATGAAAGAGTCTAAATGGTTCAATTAAAAAACGATCAAAGTAATTCAGACCTATTTCTACGAAGTAGTAAGTTAGTTTACACCCTCGTATGTTGAGCTGATCATTAGCGTTTGTTGACTTGGTCTGTACGTACGTATGTGCAAAACAAGTCTGAGCAATATTTATGAATTCTATAGTTTTTTTTTTCATTACGTAGAACCTTTTCTCCTTGTGTTTCGAATTATTGAAACTGGGTCATTAAACTGTCAGTTTTTTTTGATCAATCATAAAAGCAAAAAAAAAAAAAAAAAAAAAGAAATTATTTGTTGCTCTTCTATTGGAACATTTTGGGTCATTATTGTTATTACGTATCAATAAATATCTACTAAAATTGAATTCGCGTGGCAATGTTGTATGGTCTACGTAATTATCTCAAAGCTCACAATAGAATATCTGTGCTCGCTGCTTTTGCTTAAATGATAGAGTGTAGCGCTGATAAACTGTTATATCGTGGAAATATAGGTATTACTGTAGGACATTATTTGCAACACAATAATGGTTTGTATAAATTATGACTTGTGAATGTACAACAAGATCGTGCGAAATCATTATGTATAAATATGCGACAAAACATGAGAATAAAACAGTTTGCGATAATTTTTTTTTATGAAGTACGTAGTAATTAAATCATGTTTCAGCCACAACAAACAAATAAAAAAGGATTCGGGTTTTGTCTTCAATATAATTTATCATTACAAATTAATAATTCCTTTCGCAGATAAATAATAAAAATGAGCTCTTCTTAATCTAATCAAAGTACTTTGTTGCATGAATCTAATATATGGGTTGGAAGACCTCAACAAGCTGAAAAAAGGTAGGTGTAACTCTGCAGTATGCTCGTGCGACAATTAGGAGCTAGTAAGCACATGTGTAACATGAACAACGCCATTGAGTAACCAAAGAATCTGGCTTGTTATTATATTCATTATCTAATGATTTTGAATTCTTTGTCTATTAGTATGTTGCATGTTGATCGTGTCTTTTTTCTTTAGAAATATATTTAAAGCGATGTTTGCTTTCATACAAATAGAGCAAATGAATCACTGTGTTATAATCCACTAATACTATTAGCTTGTCACTTGATGATTTTTCCCTCTTTTTGTATTTCACTATGTAAACAATATAGCGTCCTAAGAAAGATGGAAGGAAAAAAAAAGCATTTTTATTTATAATAGTTACAATAGTTATTAGTTTAAATATGGATGCCTGTGTTGATGCTATACAGTAATAGTGTCATATAAATTAATGATTCTGTACTGTTGTTATGTAATAAATATTACTATTTTCATTTCCTAGTATGCATTATTTCACTTGAAATATGGTTCTTTTTTATTTTACCGACAAGTGACCATTTTTAGATGTGTTCCAGAACATTATTTCCTCAAAGAAAAACTTTAATAATATAATATATGTTTGATATATAAACTGTAATAATTGTTCTTCTTCTTTATTCTCCCAAAAGAAAAAAATCCATAGTTGTATTGTCTTTCTATTAGAGATTCTGTTTTTTCCCTTGTCAAAAAAAAATGACAATTATGAGATGGACGGGGCTTTGAACAAAAAACAATTTATGCAATTTTTATGATAAATAGGTGCAAAAACCTTTGTTCGTGTTACCAAAGTTTTACCGCATAGATTTTCATTCCCAGTCGAAGTATATATATTATATACACATATATAAAGTGTGTGTGTGTGGATAGTATGACGTACGCTAACGAAAACTTGTTTTTCCTTTACACCATTACTTTATTTTTTTCTTCACTTTTACATTGAATAACAGAATAAAAGAAAATTGATTTTTATTATTATTCCATTAACCGATCTTTGTATAAAGGTAAATAATATTCTTGTTTTCGTTTTTCTTATTAAAAAAAGAAATACAAAAGCAAGAAAAAAACACCCTTTTTTAAGCTGAGCCAAAGAAAGACAACTTAAACGAAGGTTCGGGAAACTGGCGACGTGACGCTTTCTACTTTTCTTTCTCTTTCTTTCTTTCTTCCTTCCTTCTCTCTCTTTCTCTCTTTCTCCTTAACCTTTTTTCTTTTACATTTTCTTTTTTTTAATAAAATAATAATATAGTCTTGGGATCATGAAGATCAGGAAGACTCCTTCGAAAAAACTTTCAGTCGTTGTAAGTTATCTGTAATTAATATAATACAAGAATCGTCACCAACTTTTTATTTTTTATTTTTTTGATCCATAAAATGAATAAAGATCAATACATATTTAAATTCATTCCTTATATGTATATTAGCCACAACCGCTGCACGATTTGCTTAAGAGTCTTGAACAAGACCCGGAAGAACAAATACCAACTAATGCAGCACAAATCAAAGATTGGACATATCCTCGAGGCGATCTTTTTCACTGGGTTGCTGTTCTCAATCGCTTCGATAATATTTTACAACGTATATGTGACGAATACGATCTTCAACATATTCAATCTCGAGACTTTGATCCCGTAACTAAAAATTTACTTCTCGCCATTACTAATTTTTCAAGAACTTTATTTGAAAATTGTACAAACAGAAACATTTATAATTCATATGAGGTAATTACTTTCTCTTACACTTTTATATTATAATTATTATTTTTACGATTAAGAAGCTATTGACAATAATAACAATAATGGAAATATATATAGCATATGAATGCTCTAATCAATACAACAGATATTGATGTATTGGAAGCGGTGCTGCGGTTCACTTTACGACCAGCACAGCGTGTAAATAATACTCGAGCTATTCGTTCATCATTTGTCGCGCCGCAAGACAAGATTATTGAATTAGCCCGTGGTTGGGGAATTCAAGCTGAATTTGTAGACATGTGCAAAGACAATTTTGCTATAACAGAAGACATGACACAACTCAAAATTCGTTTTTATCGTACTCGACCTACGGATGATGATCAACAAAAAGATACAACAGCTACTGCTACAACAGCCACAGCTAGTTCTTCATCAGCACCAGCAACAGCACTAACATCTGCAGTAGGAGATAATACTAATACAACAAGTAACAGAAATGACATTACTCGTGATGAAGGTATCACTGTCGTCACAGCACAAATGAATACTGAAACTAAAAAGAGTGATATTCAGACGTTTCAAGATTTGGTGAAAGAACATAATATACCGAAAGAATACCAGTTTGAGTTGGCAAACCAAATCCGAATTACGCGTCATATTACTAATTCAGAAGAAAGAAGAAAATTATTGACAATCCGAATTTTAGCAATTACTATCATGGGTAAAATATACAAACATATATATATTAAAAGAACAAATACAAAAAAAAAAAGAAGCTGGTATAGGAATGGATAATAGTTTAATTAAATATATTAATTTTGTTGTGTTATATATACATAATAGCTCATACGGTATCTGAGACAACAGCACAAAACAAGGTTTTCATATATGAACCTCATTTAGTGTCTAATCTTGCTGAATTAATTCATCCAACAAAACAAATATCAAATGTAATGTTATTTTTTATCTTTTATATATATTTAGTATGAAAATACAAAAAAAAAGGATTCGTTAAATGTAACTAACATAGTTAAAATATTCTTTATAATATTCATTATAGATGATGCAAATATATGCATTGTGTGCTCTTGATGGTATTGCAAGACATCGCGGGAAGCTTTCAGAAGTATTAACTGCTTTAAATGCTTCAGCAAACCATGGTATCTTGTTACAAATATTACGCAATATAAGTCATGATTCAACAAATGGTAAATATCATTAGTATTATTTGTGTGTATTTTACACATTTATATGTAGAAAAATGTGGGAACAAAACTTCTAAACTAGTACTATTATTATTTTAGTATATTCACGGAGCTTCCTTGATGCCTTGTTTACATTGATGTCTTGTCTTTTGACAAACCAGCCAGGTGGACAGATGCTTATTTCAGCAGGAGTTATACCCATCCTTGTACAGATCCTGGGAAGTCAGCAATGTATACTTACAAAGGTTAGCATAACAATATTAAAAATATGTATTAACTTATTGGTCTTGTGGATTCATGTACTCATGTATCGATATATTACTATAATAGTTTGTTTCAAAAGTGGTGGGTCTTCTTGACGCCATTGTAAATGCCTACACAACCTCTTTCTCAGCTTTTTGTAATGCTGGAGGATTGGATACGTTATTGGAACGGATCAAGGTAAATATTTCTTCATTCGAAAATTATGTTTCTAGAAAGGAAACAAGAAATGATAATATCAATTGGGATATGTTTACTAAAAAAAAACATAGAGCGAGACAGAGCAATGTATACAATTCGCACAATCCAATGATACCAAAATGGATACAGGTCAAACCACAATTTATGCTGCTCCTGGTGCTCTTGCCCCTTATGATCGTATTTCTGCACTTAAAGCCATGCTTAAATTCTTGTTACGAATGATGGAATCTTCTGGCACAGCTGATGGACTTCGAAACCTTATTGAATCCTCTGTACCCCAATCATTAATACAAATTATTGCACATCCTGATATTTTTGGTGTCAATGTCTTGACTCTTGGTAGGTTTCACTCATACTAATATATGAAAGAAAGCACGATAATTATAAATATTGTTATTTCTCACGCACTTCGCTATTTATATATATATATATCTACATCATAATCTATAGCCATCAACATTATGACAACATTTATTCATACGGAACCAACATCATTACCCATTTTACAAGAAGCTAAATTACCACAAACCTTTTTGGATACGATTTGCAAATACAATACGCCTAATAGTGAGATGTTAATGGCTTCTGTGAATGCTTTTGGTGCTATTTGTTTGAACCCACAAGGTCTTGAAATGTTTAACAAGACTAAACCATTGCCTCATTTTTTCGACTTGTTGGCTGAGCATGAATTTCTTCGTAATGCAGCAGAAGTAGATAATGCAACAGCTTTGGGTAGTACCATGGATGAGTTGACTCGACATCATCCTTCGCTAAAGCCTGCTGTGTTTGAATGTGTAGCACGTATGATTCGAAAAGTAGTTGAGATGGGTAAAAGTGATATTGGTAAACCAAGTGATGATAGCCATCTTTTGAAGTTAATGCCAAGTGGTGATGGTAGTGCAAGTGCTACAGGTGGCAAGGATTCAGATGTCCCTCAAGCTGGATCGTCTTCAGAAGATGTTGAAATGTCAACCTCCAATGATGACAAGACACCTTCTACTATTGATGATAGTAAAAAGGATGATAAACCTGAATGTTTATTAGTATCATTTATTGATATGGTCGCACGGGTAAGATATACATATTATTTTTCTTTCTTTCTGAGGTGAAGCTTTTTTTTCCATGAGATATAATTATATGCATATTAAACAAATTGATGATATGATTTATAATCATTTTTAGTTCTTGGAAGGCCTTTTCCAAAACGCAGCCAATATCCGAGACTTTGTTCAAGATGGTTGTCCGGAAATTCTTTTAGATTATTATACACTTCCTTTATTACCTGCTGATTTTTCTGTCACCATTGCCTCCGATTCCTTGGCCTATATTTTTAAAATGATCAGTGAAACAAGTACACTTCCTACTATTTTGGCAATTACTGAAAAAGCCAAACATTACATCAAACTTATTACTGAAGATAAGAGTGCACGACGGCAAAGCATGATTCAACCTTATATTGACGTCAAAGGTAGAAAATAAAAATACAAACTTCGGTAGTGGAAAAGAGAGGGAGAAAGACCTTTTTTTTTTTTGCTATAGAGATTCGTAATAGATATAGATAAATATTGACTTAACTTTTTCTTTTTTTTTTTTACAGAAAATGAGACCGAGAAAATCGAAAAGGGTAATGAATTATTCCGACAATTAATCATTCTCCATGGTTACATAGGGCTTTTATCCAATATTTGTTGTTCTGCTGGTTTATCACCAGGAAAGAATGCTACTTCATTGGTTGCCGAATTTATGGCTGAAAATGAAGATAACAATATTATTCTTTTGTTGGGTCAGTTACATCGGATTATAATGTGGGAAAACTTTTTAATGAAGGATTCAATGCCAAACGCTTGGTATGCTTTCAAGATGGCTAAGAAGAACAAGACCGCAGCTGCAGATCATCCATTAGGTATATTCGGCGTAGATGCTACTCAAGAAGATACAGCCGTTACTACTGCTACTCCGCCACAATCTTCAACCGGTCAACAAGGCGAGACATCTTCTTCTTTAGCAGCATCAGCACAAGATAATAAAGAAGCTTCATCTACCACAAACCAAGAGAAAGAAAAGACGCCAGAGGAAAAGGTTCCTGATGCCAATGATCCGCGTATGCAAAACATTAAACATTTCAAGTTGCTTCTTGGTGACATTCCTCAATTCTTGATGCCTGTATTCCAAGGTTTGTATTGCTTTTTAAGTGTTATGTATAATATACATATATATAGTAAATATTAAATAAAAAAAATTAACTGATATGATCATCTTATTTTTATTTAGGTTTGGTTAAAGTATCGATTAGTCGTCGTGCTATGGATGCTGCACAAAAAGCACAAACATTTAGATTAGCCAATTGTATGTCTCAACTCCTTAAAGAAAACCTGACATGGTCGTGCGCAACAGTGAACGACGCCCCATCATGTAAATATGATTATCTTGCTACAATGTATACAATGGTGTCCTTATTACTTATGGATGATCGACCACAGGCCTCGTTGCATACACCTATGGCACTAGTCTTTGATCGACAAGGGGGTACTGATTTGTTACTTCAAAATCTGGATGATAATTGGAAAGCGGCATCTGCCATTCATGCTGTAGCCAAAGAATCTCGTACCAAAGAACAAACTGACCGTCTACCACGTATCTACGGTAGCCTTGAAATGCTATTGACAGTCCTAATTTATATTGGATCTCCCAAGTTATTACATGATTCACCTTATACTGGACCTATTATAGTTAAAGACCGTAAATCAAGCGACTACTTTGATCCATATGAATGGATCATTGCTATGCAACTCAAGCTATCATCTGTCAAGAAATATTTGTATAGTTCTGATCTGAGTGAATTTTCTAAAACAGTTATTCATGTATTACTCGATATTATTCTAGAAATTGTTAAAGGGGAGGGTGAAACAAAATTATGGAATGAATCGCACAATACGAACCCTTCTTCTACGATTGGTGCAGGAAGTACTACTAGTGGTACAGGCGGGCCTCTTACATCCCCATTTACTTTGTTACGTACACCAGTTGTTGCTGATGAACGTGGTGTTCAACGACTTGTTGATATGGGTTTTAATCGATCTGCTGCTGAACATGCTATGGTTCGATGTAGTAATCAGATCTCTCGTGCAGTAGATTATTTGTTCAGTCATCCTGCTCAAATGATGGGTGGCCCTGCGGGTGGTAGTGGTAGCGGCTCTGCTACAGTTGGTGAAAATGGTAACGCTGGTCAAGATTCTGGAGATCAAAACAATAGCAACAATGATAATCATAACGATGCGTCCAATGCTGCCACTGTCGGAACTGATGATGCTAGTGGCAGTGGTGACAATGCTACTGCTCCAACTTCTTCTACAACCGGTAATCCATCATCCGATTCGCAAGAACAAGAGCACACCAACCATGATGATGCTGACGATAGCGATTTGGACGATGCATATGATGACTATGAAAGTGCATTTTCTACACGATTAGATCCTGATCCAGTTCAACAAGGCCCTTCTTCATCAACTGGTACAGATAACAACGACAAGGGTAAAACAAAGGCAACACCAGAACCATCTATCGAAGCCAAGGAACTTGACAAGATACGGTCAACAATGAAGACAGAAATTCCTCCATTGGTATTAGAACTTGTTGACAAGCGAGAGGATGTCATATTTGATGTGCGAGACTTGTTGGTCACTTTCTGCAAAGTGAAGTCTAGTGACGAAAGCAAGAGTGAAAATGAAAACAAGATTGCTGACTGGATTTTATCACTTCTTATTGAAAAGATTGATGATGTTCGACAAAAGGGTGCTGAATCAGTTCCAGTGCTTAGTGCGCGTTTACGTTTATTGGCCTTACTTTTCCGGGAACAATCCATGCAACCTAGCATTCCAGAATGCGCACCACGTCTTTCGTTCTTGTTTGATATGGTAAATTCGGCCACTTCTACTAGTGTGGAAAGTCCCTTACCTTCTTGGCTTACAACCGTCTTTTTGGTCATTGAAACATTTGTTTCTCAAGCTGATGAACCAAAAGAAGTTAAACTTGAAAAACCACCACAGAATGATGATGAACATGCTGAAGATGAGGATGATGAGGATGAAAAGATGGCTGAAGCTGAACATGAAACAACTCAAGAAACACAAAAGACCGATGCTTCAAGTGATACCAAGCCCATGGAATCCGAACCTGAGCCTGTCGTTTCCGACAGCCAGCGTACCCAATTACTATCCAATTGTGTCTCATTTCTTCAAAAGACCAAACTCTCACGCAATGACATCTACGCCATTCTTCGCATCTTGGTGCGTTTAACCAAATATAATGAAGCAGCGCTTCAGTTTGTCGAATTCGGTGGTCTACCATTATTATTTACGAAGCCGCGCCAAAGTCTTGAAGGCCTTCAAGGTCAACAAGCTTTTATTATTTTGATTTTACGTCATATTATTGAAAGCAAGGCTATATTGGAAAGTAGTATGAAGGATTTGATTACGACCTGGTTCACAATACCACGACCCCGTAATATTGAAATCAACACATTTATTCGTAATAATGGACATATTGCGTTACGTGAGCCATCAACTTTCCTTGAAGTGTCTAGCAAGATTTGTCGGTTAACACGTTATGATCCATATCAGTTGAACTATCAAGTTAAATTGTTGAACAAGGATGAACCAAACCCTTCTTCTGATCAAACAACCACAAATGAATCAGCATCTTCATTAGCAGCAGCAGGAACAGAGAACCGCAGTAATAGTGGGGAAGGCAGCGGTGGTAGTGGCAACAACAACAATAATAATGACAACAATAGTCAAGATGTAACAATGGCCGATACCCAATTAGCTGAGCAACAACAACAACGTCACCGATCATCCACGTCGACTGTTGTTATCAATCATTTACTGCAAGAGTTAGTTCAAATTCGATCGGAAGAAACAAATGCACCTGAAAAGAAGACGACGGACGCTGAAAAGAAGGCAGAAAATATTCGATATGCATATACTGGTTTCATCTTACAATGTCTTGTGGAATTGGTATCGTCATACAAGTCATGTAAATACGATGTATATTCATTTGGTCGAAGACGTAGTAGTAAAGATGGTAACGTCAATCGTCCACGTCACACCATTCTTCATATGCTCATTAATGATTTGTTACCTTACAACGCTATTAATCCAACTGCTGAAGATTCACGCAAACAACAAGGACTGTCCATGTGGACAGCGTCGGTTTTAGTTGCTATGTGTTATGATGCTGGACCAGAAACTTCGGAAGGTCTTGTTGACAACAGCAACAATAACAACAATGGTACATCACACAAGGATGATTTAACTCAAGTCCGTAAATTTGTATTTGATGGTATTATCCGTTCATTAAAAGAAACCGTCGCTTATACCGGACCTTTGGCAAACAAATATGGACGATTTTTAGCCTTAGCCGATCTTTGCCATCGCATTTTGAATGCAAGACCTAATGCAGGTGCTCCAGGTCAACGTGCTAAAGAAGACACAGTCACCAATATTGCCAGAATTATGTTGGATAGAAATTTTGTGGGTGCATTAACAGCTGCTATTAGTGAAGTGGATATTAATTATCCACATGCAAAGACGGTTCTTAACTCAATGCTTCGACCATTGGAACAGTTGACCAAAATGGCTGTCAAGATCTCAGATGAAGTTAAAGGAGATGATAAGAAACGAGGAGGAACCGGTGAAGAGGTATCGTACGTGCCTACTAATACGGGTGGTGAAGGTGAAGAAGAACCGCCAGATTTGTATCGTACATCCGCACTTGGTATGTTTGATGGTAGCGTTATGGAAGAAGATGAAATGGATGAATTTGATTCGGAAGAAGAGGATGAAGAAACGTAAGTTATTATCATTTATTATATAGCTAGTAATTGTGGGATAAAACTGGAATACTGCCTTTACTTAATGTCATTATGTATTTTATTTAGATTCGATGAGGATGAATTCGACGAAGAAACAGACAGTGATATTTCGGATATGAGTGAGGACGGTGAAGAAGATGATGATGTAGAAGAAGAAATGGGAGCTATGATGCGTCATTTTGATACCGACATGGAAGACGATGATGATGAGGTGAGTTGAAAAAAAATGATAATAGTAAATAAATCCACTAACGAGCTATTATTTAATTTAAAGGAGGGTACTGATGATGATGAACACCATCATGATACTCATGGCAGTGATGACGATTCAGACATTGGTTCTGATGATTCCGATGGGATTGATGAAGAAGGAAGAGAAATGACATGGCGTTTAGAAGATATCGAAGACGATCCGGATGTTATTCACATGGATTCTGATGATGTTGAATCGACTCATGCACACGATATGCGGCATCGCCATTTGAATGATGGGTTTGGCGATGAGGTAAGAAAAGAAGAAAGGGTTTTATCGAAGAATAAATTACAAATATTAATTCAATCGTGACTTTTTCAAATAAATAAATAAATTATTTAGGGTCGAGATGATGAACTCGACACCTTGGACCAATCTGATTTTGATGAAGATGAAGAATCTCAAAATCTTGAAGACGCAGAAAATGAACTTAATGACGGCGTCCTTCTTGAAGAGGATGGCGAAAATCCATTTATGGCCGATCTTCCGCTTCAAGCAGATGGCCTTATTCTTGAAGAAGATGGTCGACAAGGTTCAATGGCACCTTTCAATCTACGTCGTTTTGAACGACCTTTGAGCCGCGGAAGACTTATTGTTGAACCAGGTACCGTATCTCTATAATTCATTATTTTCGATTATTTTATTATCATTTCATATGTTTGGTTGTGTTACTTATGAATTGGTAGAAATAGGCCGATCATTCCGTACCCCTGGTCATATGAGTACTGGTGCGACTGGAGCTGGACAAGATGACGTTATCACTCATCCACTTCTAAGTGAAAACCAAAATGCCAGTAGCAGTATTCAACCGGGTCGCTCATTGGCAAATCTTGACAATGACAATCGCCCTCGATCTGGTGGCTATAGTAGTTGGCAAGCATTTGAGGATATTATTGGGGGTAGTGCTGTTCGATTACTTGAAAGCTTTTTGACACAAGCACCTGGTGGTCAATCAGGTCCTCTTCGAGTGGATGTTCAAGGCCGTACAGGTGGTATTATGCGCACATTTGAATTTGATCATCTCCCACATGCGCCTCGTCCTGGCGGTCCATCTACTTCCCATCGTCTTGCTGCTGCTACAGGAGGCATACTCGGTGGTCATGCTCCTAGTAGTGGTGAGCCTCAAAGCGCTGATCAAAGTCGTGAATTAATGGCTGTATTACATGACTTCCAACCAATGACTTCTTCAGATCGATGGCAACAAGAAGCTCGTATGATGTATGGTGCCGCTGTTGCAGATAAGGCATTGAAGCTTACGAATTCTCTTCTTAACACATTAATACCAATTGCTATTGAAGATGAAAAGAAGGCACGCGAAGAAGATGAAAAGAAACGGCAAGAGCAAAGACGTGTCGACGAAGAAAAACGTAAAAAGGCCGAAGAAGAACGACAGCGTCGTGAAGAAGAAGAGCGTAAAAAGAAAGCTGCCGAAGAAGAAGAACGACAACGTACTGCCGAAGCTCAAGCTCAAGCTGCTGCTACCGCTGCTGCTGAACAAGAACCTACAAGAGCAGTAGCTCAAGATTCTACCACTGCAGAACAAGATCAAGAAAACCAACAACCAGGTGAAAATAATACTACTGAAGAAAGTCAAAATGAAGAACAACAACAAGAGCGACAAACAATTACTATCAGTGGTCAAGAAGTTGATATTTCTGGTACTGGTATTGATATCGAATTTTTACAAGCATTACCTGAAGATCTACGTGAAGAAGTTGTGAATCAACATATGCGTGAACAACGTACATCTGTCCAAGTACCAGAAAATGATTCGATCAGCTCCGAGTTCTTGGATGCATTACCACCAGATATTCGTGAAGAAGTTTTAAATCAAGAAGCTATTGAACGTGAGCGACGCGAGCGACAACAGCGACAAGAAGCGACAGGAACACAAAATGCAGCAGCTACTCCAGCTGATGCTGCTGATACAACAGGTAGTAACAACAACAATTCTCTTAGTAATCGTTTGGATGCAGCAGTAAATGAACTTTTTCCACCAGGTATAGCGGCAGAAGAAAACCCATTCTTGCGTTTCTTACGAGCACGTCCCGGTCATCGAGGTATTCATGGTCCAGATACCACAGGTTCCAGTGGTCAACGTAAGACAGGTGTCCATCGAAGTGCTATGCAACTCGTCGATCGATCTCAATTAGCTACACTTGCAAGATTATTATTTGTACCACAATCCATCTCCAAGACAGTATTGAACAAGCTATTAATCAATTTATGTGAAAATAACAAGACTCGAAGTGATTTGCTGTCATTCCTTGTATGTGTTCTTCATGATGGTAGTGGTGACCTAGCAGCTGTCGATCGAAGTTTTGCTCAATTGTCACTTCAATCCAAGGGTATCTACAAGCCGGTTTCCAAAGCTAAGGTTGCAGCTACTACTTCGACCAATACAGAAACCGTACCCAATTTGATAACTCAACGATGCTTAGAGTTTTTGATGCAAGTTGTACAATCAAACGAGCAATCATTGACTTACTTTTTGGTAGAAAATGATTGTCTTGCTGGTTTGAAACGAACAAGTAGTCGTAAGGGTAAAGCCAAGGAAAAAGCAACACCGTCAAGTAAATATCCACTCTTGGTTTTGATGAGTTTATTAGATCGACCGGTGTTTATTGAAAATCCAAGTTTGATGGAAGAATTGATGCATTTGATTATCACTATTTGTCGACCTTTCCCTGTACTTGTCAAGAAGTATGTCGAAAAAATGGAAAGCAAGCAAAAAGAGGAAGAAGAAAAATCTAAGGAACAGCAAGATGGCGATAAGCAACCACAAGACGCTACCAGTAAAGCCGAAGAATCGTCAATTAAACCTTCTGGCAAGAGTAGTAGCTCCAAGGATGACCGGCCTATGCCGAAACCTCCAACAATTCCTGATCATTATCTCAAGCTTGTGGTGCATGTATTGACATCTGGTGAATGTTCAAGCAAGACTTTCCAGTATACATTGAGTGCTCTGGCTCATTTATCGGCTCTTGATGGTGCCCAACAAGCGATTACTAATGAACTTGTACAAAATGCTAAGGAATCTGGCAAACAAATTATGCATGATCTTAGTGAACTCCGGGATAATCTCGATAATGCAATGGCTGGAACAGATATTCAAGGGGCTGCATTATCTCAATTCTCAGCAGCTACATCTCATCAAGCCAAGCTTTTGCGTGTACTGAAAACTATAGACTATCTTTATTCTCGCAAGTCGTCATCTAATAAGAAGCATGACAAGGATGATGAAGAACAGCAAACTAAGAACGAAAAGCGCATACTAGAAATCTATGAAGATCTTAACTTTTTGCCTCTTTGGAAGTTGCTTGGACAATGTTTAGCTGTGATTCACGAAAAGGATGACCTTATCAATGTTGCAACTGTTTTACTTCCACTTATTGAGTCATTTATGGTTGTCTCGAAGTATGCAGCTGAAAAGGGTCAACAACAACAAGTAACGTTACCATCACGTCCTGGTGTTTCTGTACCAGCAACTTCACCTGGTGAAACTGGTCAACAACAGCAACAACAATCATATCCACCAGCAACATCAACTGAGCAACCGGATGACTTTTTCTTTGCATTCACAGAAGAACACAAAAAGATTCTCAATATCATGGTTCGCAACAACCCATCATTGATGATTGGTTCATTCTCCTTACTTGTTCGTAATCCCAAAATGCTCGAATTTGACAACAAACGGAATTACTTTGTGCAGCAGCTTCATAAGCGCACTGGTCCACGTGAACACTACCAGCCATTACAAATGAATGTACGACGACAATATGTGTTTGAAGATTCATATCATCAATTGCTTGGTCGTACGGGTGATGAAATTAAGTATGGCAAACTTGGTGTACGGTTCTATGACGAAGAAGGTGTGGATGCAGGAGGTGTTGCACGTGAATGGTTCTCAGTATTGGCTCGACAAATGTTTGATCCGAACTACGCCTTGTTCATTACATCAGCTGCTGATCGATTGACTTATCAACCCAACCGTGCATCTTCAGTGAACCCTGATCATTTGAGCTATCTCAAATTTGTTGGTAGAGTCATTGGTAAAGCCATTTACGACGGACGACTATTGGATGCTTATTTTACACGGTCGTTCTACAAGCATATTTTAGGTCGTCAAGTGGATTATAAGGACGTCGAAGCTGTGGATCCAGAATATTACAAGTCACTTGTATGGATGCTCGAGAATGATATTACAGATGTAATTGATTTAACATTCAGTATTGAAACAGATGACTTTGGAACAACCAAAGTGATTGATTTAAAACCAGGGGGTCGAGATATTGAAGTGACTGAAGAAAACAAACGTGAATACGTATCCCTTGTTACTGAGCAAAAGTTGACGACGGCTATCAAAGATCAAATCAACGCGTTCTTGCAAGGTTTCCATGATATTATTCCAGCCTCTTTAATTCAAATTTTCAATGAGCAAGAATTGGAACTATTGATTTCTGGTTTACCTGATATCGATATTGATGACTGGAAGAATAATACTGAATATCAAGGCGGTTATTCTACAGGAACACCTCAGGTACAATGGTTCTGGCGTGCCGTTCGTAGTTTTGATCAAGAAGAACGGGCAAAATTACTCCAATTTGCCACGGGCACATCCAAGGTACCATTGGAAGGATTTGCTCATTTACAAGGTTCAGGTGGTGTGCAGAAGTTCCAAATTCATAAAGACTTTGGTGGTGATAGTCGGTTACCGTCAGCTCACACATGGTAAGAATCGTATTATTTATTTTTGCATAATTCACATGAAGTAGGGTTATTATAATAGAAATTATCTAATCAAACACATTTTTATAGTTTTAATCAAGTTGATCTTCCAGAATATGATTCATACGAAAGTCTTCGTTCAAATTTGTTTAAGGCCATTAGTGAATGTTCGACTGGTTTTGGATTTATATAGATTGTCTTTTTTTTTGCTTTATTTTCACATAATTTCTTCTTCTTACCCTGCATCTCCCACTTTTTTTTTCTATTTTTTCAAACAAACTCCATCTTATAAAATACTTTAAAAAATTTTCAAAAAAAAAGCGTTGACTCTTCAGAATGTTGCAATCGACTTGACCTGCTGTTTTAATATATCTAATTCGTAACATGAAATGTACTGTTCTATAGCAAAGACTTTCGACAGCAGATATTGATATTGATATGGATAAAGTGATAAAGTACAAGTTTACTGATTAGTACGTCAAAGAGCTAGACGACAAATAACGACCATAAGAAGCATATATGATACTGTAAATGAGCATATAAATGTAATGTTAGGCATACATTAATTGATGCTATTACTGTCATGTGCGACGGAAAATGATGCTCCGATACGTAAAACTAGGCAATTGTCTAAAAGATTGTTGTTATTAAGCAAAAAAAAGGAGAGATACGTAATTGAATTTAAATAATATTTATAATGTAGGGGTGATTTGTAAAGGTTATATATCATATTATCCAGCATAAGGTGCATACATTTTAGAATCGAATTTTTTTCTGTCTATTTTCAATGGCCTATTAATAAACACAACTAAATCCAAAACAAAAACTAACCCACAAAAATGAAAGTTATAACCATGGAGAACAATATTTGTGGATTAGTCTGTTTGGTTTTCACAGAAAATATTTTTTTTTGAGGCTCAAAGTTGGTGGGTGATTTCCAACTTTGGCTGGGGATATTTTATGATCGAACCAAAGTTGAAACACTCGCAAATCTATGTAAAATAACGGGTATATATTTAACCGTATATGGATATATGGATATTGTCATTTAATACATAAAAATAGCACCATAAAATGGGAAGAGTAAAGAAAAGATGTAGAGCACAAAGCAAAGAAAAAAGATATGCTAGGCAAATTTGTTTCTAAAAGTTAAAATGTTGAAGAAAAGAAGTACTAACTAAAATGTGATTATTCATTCAAATTCTTTACAAGAAAGCATTCATGGGTTTTTGGATGCTGCTAGTAATATAAAAAATCTAGAAATTATTATAATATATGTTAATGATATATTGAATTATATTGTTCAGTAACGGATGCTATATAAATAATTGGAGTCATTAGAAGTTCTAAAATGATATAAATCTCACTATAGAGTTACTAAACAAGAGGTACATATAACCTTTCATCTAATATCCTATATCCCTCCATTACCTGATAAAAAATTAGTATAGTGGCGGTGTTTTAAAAGAATAAAATTGAAACATTACTTATAAAAATTTCGATTCTAAAATGTATGCACCTTACTACCTATGCTGTTATTATATATACAAATATAAGCAATTATGAGCACTATTAAAGGCTTTTTAAGTCAAGTGTTTGCCATAAATTTACAACAGTGTCATATACAAGTTAAAATCAAAGAAGCTTTATATACAATAAAGCATTGACGTGAATATGGCGTCTGAGATTTTTCAAATAGTGAAAAGATATGGTTTTTTTCAATTGGGATTGGTTAGCTCTATTTAGTTGCATTAAATAGAGCCAAAAGTATGTGAACTCGACAAAAGGTAATGATATATACGTTGACCTCGTTAAAGTCATTTTACGTATTCTTTTTTTCAGTTAAGTGATATTGGGGAGTAGACGTTAATAATGAGTATAAGCTAGTTCAATGGTTCATAAAATACCCAGACCCAAAAATATTGATCTTCAAGGATATATTGCAGTTAGTTCGTTTGATGAATCAGGTATTGATATAATAAAATACAACGCCAATTTTTCTTTTAGGATTCTTTATATATAGTGCATAACTGTTTATATATAGTGCATAACTGTTTATATATAGTGCATAACTGTTTATATATAGTGCATCTTTTATGACATAATGATATCTGAGTTTTTATGCACACTCTTGGGATGCATTTAATGTATGCAAAAAGTATTCTTTCCTCCCATCCATCTCTTTCTTTTCATTCAATATTTGTCATTTTATCATTTGTTTTAGAAGGTCTTACGAGAATATTACAACAATGAATAGTCCTGACCCTTATAAATCGAAGGTTGCTGTGATAACGGGTGGAAGTCGTGGTATAGGGTATCACGTTGCCTCCGCTCTTATTGACAGAGGCACAAAAGTTGTTATCGGAAATCGTAATAATGAGGAAGGTCAAAAGATAGTCAAGGAATTTAACGAGAGGTATAAAAATATATTACACGCGTTAATCAAAGAAAAAAATGTAATTTAAATTTTATCAAAATAAGGATTGGGAGCGAAGTTGCTGTATTTCTTGCTACTGATGTAACAAAATACGATGATTTGAAGGCTCTTTTTGGATTGGCAGAGAAGTTATTTGGTGGCATTGATGTAAGTATTGCTTTATAAAAATTGCAGCAATGGCAATCAGATAGTAATTATCATTACATAACTAATACTGTATAATAATTTTTAACAAGATTGCTATCATGAATGCTGGTACCGTCGGGAACAATAATATACTTGGTGCATTTTCACCACTAGATGGTAGTATATACAACCAAAGCATTGTGTAGAGAATAATTTATAGATAGAGAAAGAATGATATGCTGGCGGGACAAATACACAGCTACTATAGAAACCAAATTGAATACTTCTCCATATTTGCATGTATGCTTTTTTTTCAATCAGATAAAAACGATATGCTGATACAAGAAATAAACGTCGGCGGAGTTATAAAGGGAAATAAGATCGCTTTGCTTTACATGGCTAAACAAGGAAAAGGTGGCGTGATTATCAATACGTCGTCTACTTCAGGTAAAAACATAGCTGTTATATGTATTTATTAGAATAGAGTATTTAAGTTAAGTGAAGGACATATCATAACAATAAAACGTTATAGGTTTACGTTCGTCAAGGTAATCTTATTTTTTTATACGTATTCCAACAAAAGTAAATTTTAGAATTAATATTTATCAAAATACTTTCATTCACCTGTACATATCTACCATAGAAATTTATGCCATTATAATGCCTCTAAATTTGCCGTGAATGGTTGGACACGTGGCTTAAGCAAAGATCTAAAGAGCTCACTGAATATTCGGGTAAATGCAGTTTGCCCAACCTATGTGGAAACTGATATTCTCCATAATCTTCCAAACGATCCTTCGTCTCGTAAACTTGTTGAACTTTCAGCTAAAGCATCAATGAAAAACTGCGTTAGTGCCTTTCTACGAATTATTGAAGATTCAAAAATTAATGGTATATATTAATCATGAGCATAGAGTGAAACATAATAATGTAGCTTTCTCATTTCTACTCTCATTTTTTTCTATTTAAAAGGTGAAACGGTATGTGTATGGCCGGATCCAATTGGTGTTAGAATCGAACCCGGATTCGAAAAACCTGGTAAATGTAAAAAAAAAAAAAAAAGAGAGAAGCCACTATAATGTGGCATCATAATTTATCTATTTTACGTATACAATGCTAACATCCATTTTATTATCTAAAGAATCGTCTATTTCAAGAGAACTTGCTGAGTTCGCTCCTGAATTTGAAAAAATACAAGATAAACTAAACAAGGAGAAAGTAATTGAAGCTATTAAACGTGCTGGAATTTAACATCTTTATTATTTAGAAAGATATATAATTGATCGAATGACCGGTATTATGTTACTTTCCTACCTAAAACAGCATGACTTTTCAAATAAACACATCATAGATTTTTTAATATGCTTGAGTGTATGCATATAAAAGTATATTTTGTTCTGGGTTTAAAAAATCCCTGATAATATATTAGTCGTCTCCCTCACACAGGATGGTCTTTATGGAATTCATAATGCACCGCAAGAAAGCGTTCGCATGTACATAGGCCTGGATCAATGCTAGACTTTCATTTAGTCAAACAATAGTCTTTAGCTTGTAAATAATGATACAATATACTTAGTTATATTATACATATCATTATATCATTGACTTTTGAACATTTCCACATATCATATTTTCTAATATTTTACTATATGGCACGTTTGATAAAGCTTATAGTACACTATTATAAACTACTGCTATTTTACATACTCTTATTATCATACATTTCTGATTTCCTATGGTATATTAGGTTTCACGTGCGAGTTCAGTATTTGTTAGCCAGTATGTAGTGATTTACATACACGTAGAAGCATTAAATAGTATCTTGAGCATTTGAAGAACATACTCTTCGTTACAATACCTAGGAGCCTACCTTAAATCCAATTTTCCTTGTACTAGTTTCTTTCGAGATAGAAATTTAATCTGTTATATTAAGTATGTTATCTTACCTATTTATCTCAGATCAAATAAGAAGACATGAACAGCAGGCCTCAACTATAAAAAAAATTGAGCAAAATCACATAATGACGCTATGTGCCCCATCAACTTAAAATAAAACACCACGGGAAATTTTTGGCACATTTGGTACATTTGGCACATTTGGCACATCCAAAGTTTCCAAATAAAGGTTTATTGGCACATTTGGCACATTTGGCACAAAAGTTTTGATAAAAAAGGAAAAGGGGTCTAAAATTTTTTATTTATTGTAAGAGGGGAAGGGAATAGTGGGAAGATTCTGAGGGTGTCGAATTCTATTTCCCAAATGTGCCAAATGTGCCAAAGGTTTCCCATGGTGAAAGAATAAAAGAATAAAAGAGAAATATCGTGGCCTATCACAATATACTTCAGAATAATGGTTACAGTAATTTTTTATATATTAATGAATAATCCCAAGTACCCGACTCTAACATTTATCGTCTACATCATTTAATTAAACAAGCCCCGTGACTTACAGAATTGAGATATAAAAATACGTCGTTGTAAAAACCATTGTTGAAGGACAACAGCAATTGCAATTTCCAAAGATATATAACAAAGTCTCAAAAAATTTTACCTTGTCTGATTGTATTTCCTATTCTTGTCAAAATAACCAAATATCACAAAATCATTGAAAACCAAATAAAGTCTACATATAACTTGAATACAAAATTCAGTGCTCCCATAAACATATTGAATAGTAACCTTAAAAAATATTCCAGTTTAGATGTTTTGGCTTTACTTTTATGGTAAATCCGAAATGTTTGGGGTCCTCTTTGATTGCTTACTTTCAGAGAATCTTGATAACCCCCAACACCCCAGAGGTTTTTCATAGTGAATCTTTGATCCATATACAGCCTAAATATAACCTCTCTGTTAATTGTTTTAGTGATAAATAAAAATGGGTCGCGTGCTCATGCGTTTGTTGGGTACTGGTCTGTGTGAAGAAAAAAAAAGATATAAATAGTCGAGAAATAGTCGAAATTTTATTTATTTTTTCTTTCGGTTTTGGTAATAAGTATATTATGACAGCTGACAGTAGTGACCCCTATAAATCAAAAATTGCAGTAATAACAGGCGGTAGTCGTGGTATTGGATATCATATCTCTTCTGCTCTTGTTGATCGAGGTACCAAAGTTGTCATCGGTAGTCGTAATGAGAAACAAGGTCAAAAAGTAGCAAAGGAATTTAATGAAAGGTATTCCAATATACAGGATATATATAATCAGACTTTTCAAATACTGTAGTACTGCATATGTAATATCTAAAATATTATTATTCTTTTAAAAGGCATGGAAG
This sequence comes from Circinella umbellata, assembly GCA_025093555.1. Taxonomy (NCBI): domain Eukaryota; kingdom Fungi; phylum Mucoromycota; class Mucoromycetes; order Mucorales; family Lichtheimiaceae; genus Circinella; species Circinella umbellata. The sequence continues at coordinate 47,903 of JAIWNF010000061.1, forward strand.
TGATGTCGCTGTTTTTCTTCGTACGGATGTATCTAAATACGATGATTTGAAGGCTCTTTTTGCATTGGCAGAAAGCAAATTCGGTGGTGTTGATGTAAGCAGCTCTTGCCCTATACTTAATGATATATAAAAGTCATCATTTCCTTATAAGATATAGTATTGATAACCAACACTTGTGTATATTTGACATACTTAAGATTGCTATTATGAACGCCGGTGTTGTTGGGGACAAGAACACATGCGGTGCATTTTCACCACTTGATGGTAATCAGGGTGTTTCGGCAGCAAAAAAAAGCATAATCGCTTTAGTAACAAAATGATAGATTAGCTGATAATAACACTTTTTTGTTAGATGGGAATGATATGTCGATCCAAAATATCAACATTGGTGGCGTGATTAAAGGAAATAAAGTTGCTTTACTTCATATGGCTAAGCAAAATAAGGGTGGTGTCATTGTTAATACATCTTCTATGGCAGGTATATATTATAAATTAGTGTTTTTATGTACTACGTATGAAAATAATAATAATAATAATAATTAATTATAGGTCTTTATCCGACGAAGTAAGTGTTATTTCATCAAGTGAAGTAGCAGTCTATAAAGTTTAATATAATGAAAACTGACTTTACCGACGATTAAATGCTATACAGAGGAACTCCGCAGTACAATGCATCCAAGTCTGCTGTAAATGGTTGGACAGCAGCATTGAATTTAGATGTATACAGTGCACTAAATATACGAGTGAATGCTGTATCCCCATGCTATGTGGAAACTGATATACTTAATGATTTACCAGATGATTTTTCAACGCGTAAAATGGTTGAGCTTTCAAGCAAATCATCAATGGAGAACTGCGTTTCGGCATTTTTGCATATCATCGAAGATTCAAGTATTAATGGTACAAATATATTATCAAGTTGAATAGACAAACGAAAAGTAGTACAACATGTTATTTACATATTCTATATGCTAGGTGAAATACTGGGCGTATGGCCAGAACCTTTAGGTTTTCGAATTGAGCCTAAGCTCCCAATGCATCCTGGTGAGTGTTATATTCATATACAGTAATGGAATGAGTAGTGATAATGGTCCAATGGATGCAATTGTCACCGTGTTCTTCAAAATGCTAACACTATCCTTTTTTCTTTCATTAAGAATTGGTGCCTTCAAAAGAAATACTTGATTATGTACCAGAATACAGTGAAGCACAAGATAAAATGACCAAGGAGAAAGCAGCTGAAGCCATCAAACGTGCTGGTATTTAAGGGCAACATTATTACACAAACCAGAAATACTAACATTTTCTGTTAACTGAAAAGTGTATTATTGCTTTTATTAATAAGATATATTATTTTAAATAAACTACATTTGTGTTTCTTGGTGTTTGGTTCTGCTTGTTTCGCAAATATATATAAAATGAATATTCTTCTTGAGGAAAGAAATACGTCGATAAATGAATCATAATATAAAATTTCAACGCAATTGAAATCCCATTAATTTATCCAATTGGTCAAATTAAATTAACAATTACTTCCCACATTAAAAGACTACCTCATTTTTATTTTTTGAAGAAGGTTTGACTCGACTTCGCACCGACTCGGTATGTAGGAATACTGCACATAGATATAGATGTTGTATATAATAATATAGGTTAGCAATTGAAGGAGCCGTGGCTCAGCATTGTTTCTCAGGATTTTGCAACATTTGGTCATTTTCACAAATAAAGAGTTAACTACTGATAGGGAGGGTAGAATATACACATACGTAATATTAAAGCACTTTACAGTGCCTCCGCTCCCAAAATTAAGGTTTGTGTCTGTATCAAGTTATTCTTGCTTTTTATCCTCCGCAGCTACACGATCAACCACATCATGACTGAATAGGTATCAAAAATTTAAAAAGTCTTTCAAATACCTTTGGTAATAACAAAAAATGAAATTTTGAATTGATCCAAGCACGAACTTTGGAAATAACAACACAAAGCGAGCATTGGGCGGAAATTTGGAAGTGGAGGCACAGTATTGATGTAGGAGGGCTAATTACCGCGTAGACATAGTCATGTTGCTTTAAAAACAAAAACGAAATAAGTTATTAAAAATCATCATTTGTTCTTCAGTATTTTGTCCCTGCTCAGGTCTGACATAAGTTGTTGAATTGGTGGAAAGGTTAGTAAGATTTATTTTTTATCACTACATATCATTCTAGTACATAATCAAAATATATAGAAATCACACTACTAACAGATCATAAAAAGAAAAAAAAGGGTTGTCATACGTGAAAATAATAGTGCGCTTTTATTTATTTTTTACAACGTCTCTGTTCTTCAAAACTGTAATCTACTACAACATAGAAGAAAATAATGCAGTGGTCTGGCCAGCATGCTTTCCAACAAGAGTCATTTAATTCAACTTAATCGTTTTTCGTACTAATAATCTACAACTAGTTTTGAATAGCCTGTTCAATAACTTTATTTACATATTTAAAGATATGCTGCATACGTAGAAAGAAAAAGAATATAGAATAATACAACAGAGGATGAGTAAATATTATTATAACAAAGTTATTGGTAAATAAGTCCTAGAAACATATAAATTACACCTTTTAAAGCTAGCTTCTTTTACTTTTAGCTTGACTGATAAAATAAAGATTGATTGTGTGAATGGGGCTGAGTAGGTTCCTAGTTTAGATGTAATTCTCTAGTGAAGAAAAGAAAAGATATAAATAGTCGAGAAATAATCGATTAAAAAAATTTTTTTCTTTCGGTTTCGGTAGCAAGTATAATATGACAGCTGATAGTACCGACCCTTATAATCCAAAAATTGCGGTATTAATAGGTGATAGTCGTGGTATTGGCTATCATATCTCTTCTACTCTTGTTGATCGAGGTATCAAAATTGTTATTGGTAGTCGCAATGAGAAACAAGGTCAAAAAGTAGCAAAGGAATTTAACGAAAGGTATTCCAATGTACAGGATATATATTAGCAAACTTTTTAAATAATGTAGTGCTGCGTATGTTATATCTAAAATAATATTATTATTTTAAAAAGACTTGGAAATGAAGTTTCTGTATTTCTTCGTACAGATGTAACTAAATACGATGATTTGAAGGCTCTTTTTGCATTGGCAGAAAGCAAATTCGGTGGTGTTGATGTAAGCAGCTTTTGCCCTATACGTAATGATATATAAAAGTCTTCATTTCCTTATAAGATATAATATTAATAACTACCACTTGTGTATATTTGACATACTTAAGATTGCTATTATGAACGCTGGTATTGTTGGGGATAAGAACACATGCGGCGCATTTTTACCACTTGATGGTAATCAGGGTGTTTCAGCAGCAAAAAAAAACATTATCGCTTTAGTAACGAAATGGTAGATTAGTTGACAGTAACACTTTTTTTGTTAGATGAGAATGATATGTCGATTCAAAAAATCAGCGTGGGTGGCGTGATTAAAGGAAATTAAGTTGCTTTACTTCATATGGCTAAGCAAGATAAGGGTGGTGTCATTATTAATACATCTTCTATGGCAGGTAAATGTTACTGTATAGTTTTGTTTCCTTTATTTACGTATTACGTATAAAAATAATGATACATACTAAATAGTATTAATATATATGATAATGTGTAATTAATAATAACGTATACTAAAAACAAAAACAAAAAATTAACTCTTCACTCTTATGCAGTCAGGTACATTTTTGATTAGATATATTATCGTATTATAAAAGATATAATGAGAATCGACCAATGCTTTGAAATTGTTTTTTATATAGAGGAATTCCTCATTACAATGCCTTTAAGTCTGCCGTCAAAAGTTGGACAGAAGCATTAAATGCAGATTTGTATATCGCACTCAATATACGTGTGAATGCAATCTGCCCGTGGTATGTGGATACTGACATATTAAATGATTTACCAGATAATGCTTCAAGCCGTGTTTCGACATTTTTACATATTATTGAAAATACAAAGATTAATGGTAAAAAACGATTCTAGTTTAGCGGATATAAAAAAGGAAATATGTAATTCTATTTACATATCATGTGGTAGGTGAAACACCGAGTGTATGGTCAGAACCTTCAGGTTTTCGAATTGAAGGAACCTATGCTTCCAATGCATCCAGGTGAGAATTATATTTATATACAGTAATGAAATGAGCAGTGATAATGGTCCAATCTTGGTTACATTTGTCACCGTGTTCTTTAAAATGCTAACATTGTCTTTTTTCTTTTATTAAGAATTGGTGCCTTCAAAAGAAATACTTGATTTTGTGCCAGAATTCAGTGAAGCACAAGATAAAACGAATAAGAAAAATGCAGCGGAAGCGACCAGGCGTGGCGGGATTTAATCTCTATAAGGGATTGAAGACCAAGCATTTTTTCAAAAATACATACATTCTTCTTATAATGCAACTCTTATTGATTGAATACATGGATACAAAAAAGGTATTATCTGGGTACTGTAAAAGAGCATATTATTAAATTAGCATTATAATATTTCTATCAAATTTATTAAAGTGCCATGTTGCTTTAGCTATATGGATTATTGAAGTATTTTATATATTATACATATGCTGCTCTTCGGATAACAACCCCTTTTAGTGTATTTTTTTAGGGGTGTGCTTAAGTTATATAATTATTACGCAGGCCTTCATATATTTTTTCATTTCTATACTATGTCGTGGCATATATGACTTGAAGCTACGTCCTAATATGAGGGAGTTATTTTAATATTTCGACTTGCTTAATCCTTTTTCCGAATTTCCTTGTCTGAGCAGTATAAAAAGTTTGGGCAGATAATGCTCACGTGTCACGCTTTGGATACAAACAATCAAAAAATATAGACATAAAACAATATACTTCAATAGCATAAAAAGATAAACAATCGCGATGTAAACTATTTTTATTAATACTCGTGATTATTGTATATTTGAAGTACATTTTATATAAAAGAAATTAAATAGACTATAACTATCTATAATACAAAAAGTATTATCTTGTAATTAGAATAGCGTGTAATGGGAGCTGAAGGTGTTTTCATTTCTTGAATAGTTAAATAGGATATTGTTTCGTTGAAAATATGAAGTACAATCATTATCCAAAAAAAAAAGATATAATGATTTGATTGTGCTAAGAAATACAGAAGATTGTACTAGTATTCGCATTCTTTTATTATAATTAAACTTACACAAGTTTATAGTAATGATGGATGTTGTGTAATAGTCTTTACTTACCCCTGCATATCATTTTTTATTTTATTTTATGTTTTTCTGTTCCGTTAATTCTATAGATACTAGTATACATTTATTTCTCTTTTGCATTCAGTATTATACTACGTATCAAATAGCCTTATATAGTACGTTATTAATTACTTTTTTTCATATTGTATAGAATGTTGTTACAGGCTGTTACGCATCGTTCAGACTGAAGTCATCATTCTTCAATAGAATAAAAAAAGGAAAAACGTAGAGAAGGATGCACCAAATTACTTGAAATAATTGATTGACGTTGATGTTTCCGTGGTATTAATACCAATTTTTGGACCGAGTATATTAAGAATACAAAAGTGAGTTTTTATGAGTTACTCTGATGCATAATGAAGCTATAGAGTAGCACTTTTTTTTTAATTGTTGTGGGCAACCGTACAATGGACAGATAATATTTCAGCTAAAATTTTTATTTTCTTAGTCTTATGGTGTATACATTATATTTTATTTATTTTGGTCATTGGCTCTTTTTTTTTTCCCTTCAAACATCATTATATTTCGCACGCCTGAATTGCTTAAACGTATTTTTTATAATAAAAAAAGACAACCATGATCTTCCCACCATATTTTGTCATCTCAAAACCAACAAATCTGGACTGGATTTTTAGGGAGTTTCTCATTCCGACTCCACATGGAAAATCTATAACTAACATTTCTTGAAAAAAAAAACGCCCTGTCTTTCTTTTTTTTTTATTTCTATTTTTTTCTCAATAGTAGTATCACAACAATAGAAATTAAATACTATCATGGTAGATCCTTACACTTCAAAAGTTGCTGTTATAACAGGTGCAAGTCGTGGTATCGGGTACAACGTTGCTAAAGCACTTGTTGCACGAGGCGCTTATGTAGTCCTTGGTGATTTACTTGACAAAGAAGGTGAAGCTGCTGTACAGGAGCTTAATGATAAGTATGATATATATATATATATAATTAAGTAGTTCATAGTCTAAATAAAATAGAAATAACTAAGCTTATGAGAATGTTTAACAAAACAGAGTTGGTAAACAAGTTGCCATGTACCTTCACACTGATGTCACAAAGTACAAAGATTTGATTGCTCTTTTTGCATTAGCGGAGAAATCATTTGGTGGTGTTGATGTAACGTGACAAAAAAAGATACTTCAAGCATATGCTATTATTAAAAAAGAATGACTTATTATATTTCAATGATAGATTGCTATATTAAATGCTGGTATTGCAGGAAATGAAGCAAGTGGGGTATTTACACCGCTTGATGGTAATTGTTCTGATACTTATATAAAAACGGGAAAAACTTTTTTTTTTTTTTTTTGTAAATGACACTTTAAAAAACATTTTTTTATTATATAGATCAAGCAGATATGTTTATTCATGAAGTTAATGTTGGAGGTGTCGTCAAAGGAAATAAGGTTGCACTTTTACACATGGCAAAAAAAGGAAAAGGAGGTTGTATTATTAATACAGCTTCTATTGCTGGTAAGCAAACTGTATTATATTACATATTATTATTTAAACAAATGTAATGTTATATAAACAATATGGAATCTTCAAATATATTAAACAGAAAATAATTCTTTTATTTCATAGGGTTCGCTGCGATGTCGTAAGCTTATTTACAGATACAAATATTTGATAACATTCACTGACAATCATAAAAACAAAAAATAGCTATTGACAATAACAACAACAACAAAATAATCTATTAGGTCCATTGCAGCTTATTCTGCAACAAAACATGCAGTCGTTGGTTGGACAAGAAGTTTGGTGCATTTACAAAATGTTGCTGATATTCGTGTAAATGCTGGTAAGAATTAGAGGAGCTGGTAAAACTGTAGAAGTAGTTAACATTGAAGAGAAAGAATAATAAGAGTAATTTATTTTGATTGTCAAAATTCATGTTACCACCTACACATACTATACATATCGAAATATTATCATGAACGACATTAATCTAATTATTCAAAAATAAAAGTATGTCCATTCTGGTGCGAGACAGATATCATCGCAAACCCTACCTCAGAACCTGCTCGTCAATTCCTTGAAGCTATTCCTAAAACCACAATGGAATATGTAGTTCAAGCCTTTCTAAAGTGCATCGAGGAGTCGGATATGGCTGGTAAGTTTTATCTGGAGTAAAAAGAAATAAAATGAGGAGAGGGGAGGTTTATTTGCATTACTTTATTAACGTATTTAAATTTTCTGTATATGAAATTGGTTTTACTACTCACTGGCCATCTATATACAGGTGAGACATTACTGGTTCTTCCTGATGGTATCCATGTTCAAGAAAATTATGTACTTCCAGGTACGTAATATATATATATATAAGAAAATAAAAAGTAGTTTTATACATCTTTTTCGTATATAGCTCTACAACATTGTGTTAACTCTTCTGGTTCATTTTGTTTTTTTTCAAAAAAATCAGCAAGTTGTTTTACAGCCGAATTTCTTGAAAAAATGCCTTCACTTGATAAAGCTGGAACAAAATCGGACAAGGAAAAGTTAGCACAAGCTGTCAAAGCAGCTAAACTTTGATGCTTCCCGTAAGCTATGTATGTACAAGCGATTTTTAATCTTTCGATAAAAGATGATGACCTATTCTCCCTCTATTTTTTTTCCGTACCTTAATCCCGATCTTCTTGATTGATTTTTGTAATAAACTGTTATTTCAAAGTATTTATACAGTTCAAACACTGTCGATTTAATGACAAAAAAAAAGAGGTCTTGATGATTTATCACGGTGTCTTTGGTGCCGGTCGTATTATACCGCGAGTTTAATTCTTTATTCTTTACCACATTAATATTGTATTATATAAAACTCCTTGTTTTGTAATCTATTTTTTCCATACGTACATATCTACTGTCAAAATTGAGTATTGCTATTACATATTGAACTTATTTATAGTACGTGCCATAGACATGTAAAACAACAGAAGATAAACTGTTCAACTTATGTAGTACAAGAATCGCATAGTGCATTAAAGTTTTCTTTTTTTAAAAAAAGGACGAGCCAATAAAAGAACAGTTGCGTCTTTTAAAATTTTCCCATGGTCATTTTCATGACAACAACCATTTATACCTATTTCACACAATTGCAGGTACATTTTACGAAAAAAAAAAAAGGACTCGCTCTTTTTTTAGCTTTTTGTTATTTACCACAAAACAAAACAGAAAATATTCAACGTAATTATTATGGACCCCTTTATTTCTAAAGTTGCTGTTGTTACTGGTGGTAGTCGAGGTATCGGATACAACGTCGCAAAAGAGCTTGTCGCTCGAGGTGCTAGAGTTGTCATTGGTGATATATTAGATAAACAGGGTGAAGCGGCTATAAAAGAATTTAATGACAGGTAAATAGAAAAGGTTTAAATAATATAAAAATTCATGTTCGTATTTATCAATGTTTATATATATATATATATAAATGAACAGAGCGGGTAAAAAAGTCGCAGCATACATTCATACTGATGTGACCAAATATAAAGATTTGCTCGCCTTATTTTCTTTAGCGGAGAAAACTTTTGGCGGTGTTGATGTAATGGGAATATTTATAATGCATTAATAGTTATGAAATGGTTGCATAAAAAAACTCATTTGATTTTATGTTGTTGTAAAAAGATTGCTGTACTTAACGCAGGTGTAACCGGAATGGGAGCTGGTGGGATATTTACACCGCTTGATGGTAACTTAACATTATATTTCACATTACCTTGAATACACCTATAAAGAGTGAAGTTTGATTGAGAATTTTTACTTATTAGATGAAAAAGATATGTCCATTCATGAGATTAATATGGGAGGCGTTATAAAAGGAAATAAAGTAGCGCTTCTTTATATGGCAAAGCATGGGAAGGGAGGTGCTATTGTTAATACAGCTTCCATGGCAGGTATGTGACGACAAGAAAAAGTAAATTAAATGAATAATGAATAACAAAAAGACTCACATTTGCGATCACGCTTTTGTTATATAAAGGTGTTACTCCAGCGAAGTAAGTTATTTATATTTATTATAGGATACGTACTACTATCTAATGCTGATATACACTGTATATATTATATTATCCCAAATTTAAAATTTTAAATTAGCTTTATCGCAGCTTATGCAGCTTCTAAGCACGCAGTTGTTGGCTGGACAAGAAGTTTGGGACATTTAAAGCATGTTTGCAATGTTCGAGTTAATGCAGGTAAACTTTAAAAAATGTTATGTATATCTGATTGTTATTTAACAATTATAAATGCTACATGACTTGTCAGTAGCCACTATCCTATTATTATAATGGGCTAACATTATTATTACTATCTGCTGATGTTGAATCCTGTATTCTTATTATAATGTTGTAAAGTATGTCCTGCTGTATGTGCTACTGATATCAACAACCATGTTGATCATCAATCCACAAGCGATTTTCTTAATTTTTCACCAAAAGTCTCCATGGAAGTTGTTGTACAAACCTTTATTCGCTGCATTGAAGATACTCGTTTATCTGGTAAGTTTTGCAAATTTCATATTTTCTGTATACTTATTATGATATAAAACTAATTTATGTTTGTATGTATATTATATAGGCGATATATTATTAGCTCTACCTGATGGTACTCATATTCAACCCAAATATAATCCACCAGGTACTGTAAATAGATAATGATAATAAAAAGAATAATATATAAAACTGTTAACTAATTTTTGATTTTAACATAATTTAGCGAGTTCCGTAAGTAAGGAATTCCTTGATAAACTTCCCCAAATTCGAAAAGATGGAACCAAATTTGCCAAGGAAGCTTTGGCACAGGCTATAAAAGACTCCAAACTTTAAAATTCTAGAAATCACTTCTTTTCATAGTGTAATACGTACGTAAGAGTAACTTACAATATAAAGAATTACAATTTTTGTTGGATATTATACGTATCTCACAGCTATAAAATATATATACGTATTGATGAAGATGATAGTGGGGATTATTATCCATTTTGTCTTAAACTATCACATTATGAAGAAATCCAACATCTGGGCTTTTTTTTTTTTTTTTTACTTTTCCCCTTTCCAACATTCAATCGAAAATCGTTTTGCACGCATCCTTTTAAAGCAGCATTATCTGAATTCTCAGTAAATAAAAGGCTGTGATACGTAGAGTAGAACTTTTTTCTGCGACGATATGTACACCCCGCAAAATATCGGTTCATGACGGAGTGTCAAGAATATATTCATGCATACCTATAATGAACATAGTAAAACCAAAACTTTTCGATTTTATTTTAATTTTGTACGGCTTAATCTTAAAAAGATAAATTATTTGAATTCTTGTGATAATAATCGTGAGACATGTAAGATGATTATTTATTGACAAAGGTATCCTGTCACATTTCTTTTTTGTATGAAGTGCATCATTAACTTTTCAGAATTATTTGATAAGGCAAAATATGTTTGTTAAGCACAACATAATTAACTACATTGAAATATTTGTAACAATTGATAAAACTGTTTAACCTTTGATATATTATAATTATTATGTACATGATGATATGATAATCTTTAGTTTGTGGTTGTGTTATCGCCATAACTACACGCAGCTATTGACATTTTTCGAAATTGTTCCAAGAAATCATACATGTTTCCTTGCTGCTTTGTACTCTTTTTTAATTGTCGTCTTGTTTCTATCTCTTGTTTTGACATGGCTATTTTTTCTCCTCCTACTTCTCTTCCTGTTTCAATATCATCAGTATCTTCTATTTCTTCTTTATCGTCATTATTGGAAGATTCCATCACAGTTTTCATCAATATATCTTTTGACATGATAGGTATAGATTTCTCTACCTTTGTATGTTCAAGATCAATTAATGTCATATAGACCATATGTCTGTGTGCATGGGACTTTCGTAATTTGAGTGATACGCGCACATGATCGAATAAATTAAATTGGATCGGATGTGGCAGTGTAGCTGCTTGAACTGAAATATTGGTTGGGATGGATACGTCAATTGTACAATTGGATAAATATTCTTCGTCTGTTATCAATGTATATAAAAAAAAAGTAAAACCAGAGAGGTTAATAGATCTCTTTTTATGGTCATTTGAACCCACATGGGCGTATACGTTGTTTTAAGTTATAAAAATACAGTACCGTGATCGGAATTTCCAGATTGTAAAGATAATGGTACAGCCGGTTGACCATGTTTATCCATGAGAAAAACAGGTCCTTTCAATCCAAGCCTATGGAGTGAAGAAGCTATGTTAACCTTTTTTTTTTTCACATAAAACTATGTCATTGTTTAAATTATATAATCATTTACCTGGGAATAAAAACGTAAAATCCATTAGACCTAATCTCGGCAATGACACCACTTTCAATCAATGGATTACCATTGGTTGTCTATATTAAAATAGATAATTGAATACCAAAAAAAAATAAGGTTAGACAGTAAAGTTATTTATTATTTTACTCAATGACAAGTCTAATCTAATTTCTTTCTTATCGTCCCAAAAAAAGAAACTCACACCACCCTCACACTACCCACAGATGTACATTCTTAACAAAAAAAGAAACTCACATGTTGTAGTACATATAGACTTTGAAATAATTCAGTTGAATCCTAAGTTTATATGTGAAAAATTAATTGAAATTATGGGAAATAAGGTTAATTTTTTTTTGTTCATTATCATCACCATAATTATCACTATCGTCATCGTATAGTTCGATGGGGGGATTGAAAGAAAATGCTTTGTTTTAGTTTGTGGTTATTACTTACTCTTTGAGCAAATTTGGATTCTCTTGATTTAAGGTTAAGATGATCACAAATATCGTTTACTTTACTATCTAGCGTCATAGATGTTCCCTTTTTTTGACGATCTAAAATAGCGACTTCATCTTCTACACACATTAATAATTGACGATGAGCAACAACGTCTGCATATCTTCGAATAGGTGACTAATGAAGAGACAAAAAAAAAAGATTAGTTGAGAGTAGCTTTTAAAACATGGATATATAATTATAATAAAAGATAAAAAAAAAAAGGAAAGAAATTTATTATTTTATGATAATACATACCGTGAAATGAGTATAGAACTCGAGGGCGAGACCGTAATGAAAGTATTCATCAACAACATAATGTCCAGATGAAATATATCTAAATAGTGATAACGTTTTTGTTATAAAGGGATATATCATTCTCTATGGATATTCTTTTTTTTTCCTTACCCTGCTTCATTCATAGCAACTGTTGCCATAGTTTTCATTAATCGAGCAATTTCTGGATCTCCAGCACTATTCTTCACAATTCTTTCCAATGAAATAGCAAGTGCTCGATTGGATGAAAAATCAACGGGAAATCCCTGGTAGTAATTTAGAACAAGGTTTTTTTTTTAACTTATCAATAACCACGTTCATCCAGGAATGGAACCCTTCCTATCGTCTCTCCCTCCCCCACCCGCAAAAAAAAACATCATCATGCTAAATTACCTTGCTTTCAGCAGCTTTAACTAACATTTCAAATTGACCAGCATTTGGTGGTGGATGTCGACGTAAAATAGCTGCATCCTTAAATCCATCATAAATACGTTTTCCAACATATGAGTTAGCCATGATCATTGCTTCTGCTACTAAACCGTGAATTTCTAAACCATCCTTGGGAAGTGTTGAAAAAAAATTCAAAAAAAAAAGAGGATGTTAAGGATCACATTCATTAAAGCCATGGAAAAAGGTTGTTAGATTAGTATACAAAAATAGCAAAAGGATATTTATATCAGTAACGCTATGATTATCGCCAATCTTGAATTTAACTTCGTTGCTACTTTCTAATTCGAGAGCACCTTTAGCTAAACGTTGTCGCTAAGGATAACAAAGCAAATTATTATCATAATTAAAGTTAGTATCAAATGAATAACGCCATTGAAGGAGAGACATAGGTTGGATAGAATTAAAAAAAATCATTACCCTCATTGCCCTTAAAACAGTAGCCAGTTTTACGACGAATGGTTTTAATTTTTTTGATAATGATGTACCTTTTTAAAAAAAAATTGTTTGTTAATATTAGGTCCTAATTTGTTAATCAAAAATATCTAGTTATCATACTTAGATTTGTTGCAACAGATTCGCCATCAAGTAATTGTTGTGCTTGTTCATATTCCATTTCACAGCTTGAGCGAATTAATGATCTTCCAAACCATGTATCCAAAACTTGGAGAATTTTACTATCCAAAGTCCACAAGACAGATACTTTTAAATACATTTACATGTGTGTATTAGTTTATGATTACTATTTTTACTTTTTTTTTTTTTGGCCGTTGTTCTATAATAACAAAAATAACTATGATTTTACCAGCATAACGATCAACTTCACTACGAAGTGAACAGACTTTTTCACTGAGTACAGAGGGTAACATATCAAAACGACGATCAGCTAAATAAACCGTAGTACCTCTACCATTTGTTTGTTTGTTTGTAAAAAAACTATATTAGCATTTCTTTTCTATATATAAGACTTTTATTATTGAACCTATTATTACCTTGATCTTGCTTCCAGATCTGTCAGTGAGTTTTCTTTTACAAAATAACTGACATCAGCAATATGAACACCTAATTCTATTCGCCCATCATCAAGGTCACGAATGGATAATGCATCTAATAATAAGATTTTTTCACATATTCTGTTAAGATCAATTGTTCTTTTTTTTTTAAGTTTTGCGTTTCAACAGTAATAATAATATATATGTATATATCTACCATCGATATCCTGACAGTTAGGAGGATCAATACTATATTTATCAATTAAATAATCAGGATTAATAATTAAAAAAAAAGGAAATATGCGCATGAAAAAGTTAAATAAAAACAAGAATAATGTGATATACTATTTCACTCTTTTTTTTTGTTTGTTTGTGATATACAATTACCTAAAAACAGTGAGTGATCGTAAATCTTTTCGTCTTGCGATCTCATTCTGCATAAAATGGGGGAAATGAATAAAATGGAGAATTATCAATTAATATTACCTTATTAAACGTAGCAATACCTTTTTACACACACACACATGTATATATATGGATAGTACATATTTTACATAGAATTAAAATACTTTTTTTTTCTTACCTGTTCAGGTTTCCATGGTGTTGCTACTGTATCTTCAGGCATTTCTTTCAAAGATGCTTCACTAAAACCTTGAGATGCCTGTGAAACTGAAATCCCGTGTTCCACAAGAATCGCCGAGATTTCCGTATCCAATTGATGGATTGGACCTAGAATATACATATGCAATTTAAATAATGATCTCATCTTCCTTCCTTCTTTATACTCTCCATCCCCCCCCCCCAAAAAAAAAACAATATACCTAAAGATCGGACATAATGTCCATTTGGATATTGTGATGAAGTAGGCCTAAAGTTATCATTTCCAAAAATTTATATAAGAATTAATAGCAACAATAACAAGAAAAAAGTAAAAAAAAGTAAAAGAGAATTATAAAATCAACTGCTTAGAAAGATACCAAATAATAATAAAAGACCCGCTTACCAACTATCGATACGAACAACGATACGTTGATTTTGAATCAATTTAACATCATGATGTCTTAATCTTATTTTAGGAATGACAGAATCCAAAGGAATAGCCAAATGAAATAATCCATTACTTGGTGTATCCTCTTGGATTGTTGCAACATATGAACGCCAATTTCGATTTAATATACCAATAACTCGACCTGTTGGATGTGTTGTATTGATATTTCTTGTCAATCGAGTTTCTTCGTATTCTTAATAACAAAATCCCACATCCCTTTATGTTAGTAATTTTGAAGAGATCATGTGTAGACATCAATAAATATGTAAAGAATGACTTTTTTTTTTTACCATCCTCTGTACTTCCACCATATCCTATTTTGCTTGAAGTTGTTGTCCAATTATTTTCTGATAAAAGCTCCACGACGACCATATCCCCATGCACTGACCCAGAAAATATAAACAAAAAGCAAAAATTAATAATATTAAGTATGATTTTCTATTTGCATAATGTGTAAATAGGATAAATTGTACCCACGTAATACAATCAAACTAACAAATAAAAACGCACTTTATTTCATCCCCCCCTAAATTTTATTTTGAAAGTTACCTGCACGGTTGATATTTTCGGAACCAATAATCAAGATATCTTTTTCTAATTTTTGACCTCCATTGACATAACCAGTATCTCGAGTACCAGATCTACATCTTAAAGTACCAGAAAAATATCTTGATGATTTGATCCCAGCTTCTAATTCTTCCATTGGTTTATACTAATTTATAAAATGATATTAAGTTCTCACCTTCTTTATCTTTTTTTTTTGGTTTCTTTTTCACTCTCTTAATCCCCAACCCAAATCTATTTTTTTTTTTTTTTACCTCTGTGTAGCCAGAGACGGCAGGTTCCGATTTCTTTCCACCAGATGTGACCCGGATCCTTTCTAGGTCATCTTCCAAAACAGCCTCAGCCAAAACTTGAGCTAAATTTTGTAAAAGTGTATGCTGACCCCAATATTGATCAATATATTGTTTCATGGTGCGTACGGTCACTAAACCTTGATTGTCATCATCGTCATTATTATTTAAGGTAGAGTTTACTTCGGAAAGTAATACAATAGGTTTTCCGAGATGATGGCTATACCAATTCGCCATTCTACATAATGCCCGCCAATCACGTTCAGAAGCAGTTTCACCTGCTAATCTTGGAACACGCGTATCTGCAAATACTTCATTATAAAACACAACACTATTTCGTCGCGTGTCATTAATGATTTGTCGTAATTTACGATAGGTTCGTAATTTATCATGTTGTTGTAACTAACGAATAAATAAAGTTGATTAATATTTCATTTATATATTCATACACACCATTAAAACATATTTGGAGAGAGAGAGAGAGAGAGAGTATATGTGTAAATGTAATCATCCTTATATAAAAATATAGTACAGTTACCGAAGTAATAATCGTTTGACTTAGAATAATTCCAGTAAGTTCTTCTTGTTCCAAAATTTCCAGGTACCGCATTATAATCTATTTTGAGAGGGGGAGGAGGGAGAGTGTTCGAGAGGAAAGGTTTTAGTATTCATTATTATTATGTGAGAACGACAACATTTTTTTGGGATAGGAAACTGGCGTCAATAAAAGCAAATATATCCCTTCCCTACACCCTCCCCCCCCAAGTTTTATCTTTTGCTTTTAGGTCTTTTCCCTCCCCTTCCCCCCCAAATAATAAATAAAATATTACTTGCCGACATGTCTGGAATCACATAATGGTCAGCATGAGCACTTAATAGTCCTTCATGTTTCGGATTGTTTGTATTAATATCTAATACACGTTGACAAGGTGGTATTGAAGGACATTGTTCTGACATGCAAGGAATGTCACCACGTAAATATTCTAAAACACACACACGTACACACACACACAAAAAAGATCAGATTTTCATTATTTTATTTTATTTTAAATGAAATTAGAATAATAATTTACGTACGTTCTCGTACTAATTTAACAATAGCATTACTACGAGTTTTTCTAAAAAATGAACGTTCTGTTTTATCATAATAAACAAGATCTGGCATTTCGTTATATATATAATAAAAATATGCAAAAAAAAAGAGGAAACTATTATACGACACGACACAGGCACACATTACTGGGAGATAAAAAAAAAATGCGGTGAATGAATCGAGAGTTGTCACGTGCGGTGAATCAAAAAAGCATTTTTTTTGGGGGGGTCAGGGAAATGATTTTATTAAGGGGAAAAATAACAACTTGCAGCAGACATATGCCCTGAGAAAAAAAAAATGTGGCACATACATTCTCAATATCATTAATACTTTATGATTCTGTAAAAAAAAAAAAAAAGAATAAAGATCACCTGAATTATATATCTATACAAAGAAAACTCGATTTTTATTATAAGAACTTTAAATATATTTATATGTATTTTATTATTATTATTATTATTATTATTATGGTTATTATAATAACTTTGATATATATGTAGAATGTTTGTTGTTGTAAATTTATAAGAGTCCACTTCCTTTTCATTCTTTTACCTCACCTCCCCCCCTAAAAAAAAAAGAGGCGCGTTATTATTATTATAGTAAACTGAATCAATGACAACACTGAAAATGGAGCACGTGCGAGCATAATAGGTTCAATGTTATTGTATTCAAAACCTTTTTTTTTTCTCTTCTTCTTCTTGTTATATATTTCAACAACTTCTTTTAGACTTTTTTTTTTTGGTAGAAAGAAATAATTCGGGGGATCAAAAAAATAAAAAATATATAAAAAAAGTAAAAAGAGTTTCTTTTTTACCTTTGTTAGCCGAGGACATCGATTTGCCTCTTTTTTCTCCGTAATTTTTTTTTTTTTTTGATATATATCAAAAAGTTCAAAAAAGTGGAAACATATTTTTCTTTTCTTTTCCCTTTTCTTTTTATTACTATTAGTATTTTATTGTTGTAAATCATAATACATTATATATATATATATATATATAGTTACCCCTTCTTCTTTAATTTATTACTATATATTTTGTTATTTTCATGTCATGAAATTTGCAAAGTATTTAGAAAGTGAAAGTATACCTGAATGGAGAAAAGCCTATATTAATTATAAAGGACTTAAAAAACGACTTAAAGCTGTTGACAAGGTAACTTTCTTTTCTTTGCTTAGCAATATAATAATGTAAAAACTAAAAACTAAAACTAAAAAAAAAAAACCATCAGTTTCGGAAAGCAAACGAACGTAAAGCGGCTATTGAACTTGACCATGCATTTCAGGGCATAGTTGATGCTGACAGTGATTCTGAACAACCACCACGGAGACCTACTCTTTATAAACAAGATACTGCTGCAACTAACGAATGGCGTTGGCCATGGAATGTAGATAATACTAATTCAGCTTGGCTAAATGAGAATCCTCCATTACATCGACAGCAGTCATTTCCACACTCTCTCATTCGTAGAATATCTTCTCGATTCAATCAAGACGATACTGAATTAGCTAGAGTTCATTCACGACCAGGTATATATTATTCTTAGAGGGGTAGTAGAACATAATAATATGTTTACTTGTGGTAATAAAATTCCAAATCGAGCTACTTTCATACAGTACTAACTTTTTTTTTTTTGTATTAATATAGTTTCTATCAATAGTTCAGCAACATTATCTATATTAGATGAAGCACTTTTACATGCAAGTGAAGCTGAACGTGTATTTTTTGCTATTCTTAATGGTGAATTAGACAAAGTTTCTAGATTTTATGACGGTAAAGAATATATAGAAAAATAAAAATTGATCGTCCTTTTGTTATTATTATTATTAATTATTGGTATTTATTCATATAATAACAAACAAACAAAAATCTATTCATTTTCTAAAAAAAACAAAAAAAAAACAGAAAAGGAGATTGAAGCTAGAACTAAACTAGAAGCACTCAAAATTCAAATGCAATTGATTGCCGAGTATGGCCGTCGACTACTTGAAATAGAGGTAAAAAAAAAAAAAAAAAAGAAACGTTATACATATACATATATTTCTAATGCAAAAACCATTAATTATATATATCAGGATGCTGAAGAGCATCATCGTCATCAACAACAACAAAATGGCTATGGTGTTCCATTACCTAATGGCTTTGATAGTAATAATAATAGACAAGAACAAGATTCTCAAGGAGGATGGTTTGATTGGATTACTGGTCACCATCGTAACAAATCTAGTAACCATGACGCTAGTAGAATCCCTTTGCATTTACCACAAATGTCATCAACAATAGATTACTCCGCCGATCATCATGTTAGCTACAGTGTAATTATTATCTTTTTTTTTATTTTATCACCTGAGAAAGAGAGAAAAATAAATACATTTCTGATTTTTAGTTTGTTACTATTGTTTCTGTTCTAAACTTAAAAAAAAAATCATTGACATTTGTATTTTATTTATTTTTCTAAAATAAGGTCGCAAGAAGTAGATTAAAAAAAGCATTGACAGAATATTATCGTAGTTTGGAATTTTTACGTTCCTACAAGGTAAATATTGTCATAGTGAGAAAAAAAAATGGAGAGAAAGTGTAACCAATGAATCCGCTCCCCCCCCCCCAAAAAAAAAAAAAAAATCTCCCCTAATTGAACAAACTTATAGGTTCTAAACGAAACAGGGTTTCACAAAATCATGAAAAAGTTTGACAAGGTAATCAAAACTTGATTCATTATACTTTTGACAGTTTAATATATTGCTTAAGCTTATACTATTCTCTTCTCTCATTACTTAATTATGTTTTATTTTTTACTAGACTGCTGGATGGAAAGCAAGTCAATTGTATTTACAAAGAGTAAAAAAATATCATTGGGTTACATCTACTGAACTTGATAGTATTATAAAAGAAACCGAGGTAAATAAATATTGACCTTGTATAATGATAACAACAATTTTATAATAATAATCAAATCATTTATTATAGACACTTTATATTAATGAATTTGCTGATGGACATCGTCGTAGAGGTATGCGTAAATTACGTGTACCTGAAAAGCAAGAGGTAACACAAACCAAAGGAAACACCTTTTCCCGACCCCTACAAACCCCCTTTATGCATTCATTTATCTTCCCCCACTCCACCCCCCAATTACTTCTTTACGTACCTCTTAATACATATACATACATATACATTACTTTTTCATTTGTATACTTATTTATTGTTTATTACTGTCAATTATTATTAGGACTACAATTCAACAACATTACGTATTGGTTTATATCTTGGTATGGCTTTGATACTACTTTTAAGATCTTGTCAATTAGGTAAAAAAAAAAAATCATATATATTTATATACTTAGATTAAAAGGATTACAAATAAAAATAGAAATAGAAAAAAATGCCAAGAGAAAAGAAAAAGTTTGATTGATGTCATCGTTTACATAAACTCATTATTAAACGACAAATAATAATTATAATAGGATTTGAACCAAAAACTGGTAAACAGCTTCCAAATATTCAAACAAATTTACAAATTTATGCATGTTTTGCACTACCTATTTTATTTTGTTTGGGATTTTCAACGAACTTAATCATATGGCATCGAAGTCGGATAAGCTATAAATTTATTTTTGAACTGGATCCAAGACATAATTTGAATTATCATCAATTCGGAGAAGTAAGTTTTTTTTTTTTATAAACCTCTCTCCCCTTCCTACCCCTCTCTCCCCTTCCTACCCCTCTCTTCTCTATCTCCCGTCCCCCTTGCATGATACAATCCCAAAAAGAAAAAACTTACATGACATAACAATAACAAATAACAACATTGCGCGTAATTTTGCATGAAACGTCTTTTTTTATTCCATTTAAACTTACTGCTTGTTTATGAAACAATGATTCATCTAATTTACCCATTTTTGTTTTCTCGGTTGGATATATTTATAGTTACCAGCATTTATGTTATTGATACAATCAGTAATTATGTATATTGATTTTACACAATTATTTGCTCCATCAATACCTTCTGAATTATGTCCATTGATATTATTTGTTATTCTAATGGCGATTGTATTTTGTCCATTTGATATTTTATATTGTTCTGCTCGAAAATGGCTTGGTGTTGCTTTGGTAACTTCACTAAATTCTCTTATATATTACAAACAAAAAAAAACTTTTAAACTAACTTATAATTATTATTTAGGGACGTATTCTCCTAAGCGGTTGTTTCCGAGTTGAATTTCGTGATTTCTTTATTGCTGATGAATTAAACAGTCTTGCTTATTCTTTTTGGACTTTATCTTATTTCTTTTGTGCTTATTCTTGGCAATGGACTGATTTACGTAAGTTATTTGAAAAAAAAAATTCAATTAAAGAAATAAATATTTATTAAAATGCTAATAATTTTATCATTGTATATATCTAGAATCAAATTGTAATATTGCTTTAGTATGGTATACACCATTAATTGCATCACTTCCACCTTGGTGGCGTTTATTGCAATGTTTACGACGTTATAAAGATTCAAATGAAAATGTCCATTTATATAATGCTGCTAAATATGCAACAAGTATATTAGCTACTGTAATAGGTGGTATTCGAAGAATGTATCGTAAGTAACTTGATCATTTTTTTCTGGACAATTTATTCACATATAGAACAAAAGACATTAATTCATTTAAATTATTATTATTATTATTCTTTAGCGAGTAAAACAATGGATATTATTATGATTTTGACTTGTATTATTAATTCTACCTATACTACAACGTGGGATATTAAAATGGATTGGGGATTAGGTCAACCTAATAGTCAACATTTATTTCTTCGTGATGAATTAGTATTTAAACGAGGCTTTTATTATATCGCTTGTATTATTGATATTATATTACGATTTGCATGGATAATAAATTTTATACAAATACCAAGATTAAATGGAGCTATCCTTGGATTCATATTAGCTGCATTTGAAGGATATCGACGTATACAATGGAACGTTTTTAGATTGGAAAATGAGGTAATATATTAAAATAATTATTCAAATTACTTTTTTTTTTTACTTACTCTCTTTATTTAGCATTTAAATAATTGTGGTCATTATCGAGCTATAAAAGAAATTCCGTTACCATTTGCTTTACGTGAAAACGTTAAACAACCTAATGAACAAGATGAAGGCAATATTCAATTACCTACGAATGACAGTCATCATATGAATGGACGTGTCACTCCTCCAACACCTATTCCTATTGTCAGTGATTATCCACATGAAATCATGCATAATCATCATTCACAACAGCAGACACCATCTAGTAATATGATGGATCCATTATCATGGGTAACGCCTTCTACAAGACCACAATCTATTGCTCATTCTTTAGCAGGGCGTGATTCTATATATGGTGGATCCTTTTATGGAAGACGTGATTTTGAAAGCCGACACGATCGTGAGGAATCTATCAAAGATGCTACAAGTCCTACAACAAATGGAGGGCCAGGAAATGGTGGAAGTCAATCACAACCACCTACATCAGCCATTAATAATGTACTTACAAGAATTCGAAGTATTGGTGCACTTGGAAATAGAGAAGATGATGAAAGTGATACAGATAGAGAAGAAGATGAAGAGGATGACGATGAAGATGAAAATGATATAAATGATAATAACAATGATCATCATCCTTCTCATCCTTATCGTCATCATGGTGATAATAATGTGTAAAAAAAAATACAGTTCTTTTCTTTTTTTTCTTTTATTTGTTGTACGTATTCATGTAAAATCTACTATTATTCTTTAACAAACACACACAATTTTTGATCAATTACATCTTTTCCCCTTCCAATTTTTTTTTGTTATTATTATTATTATTATTATTTTAGAGATTTATTCAATTGATATACCCTCCAATTTGTTTTTCTTTTTTTTACATAAAAATTTATACATACGTAAGAAAAACAGAACAAATAATAATGAAAAAAGGAATTAATCATAGAATTCCCCTGTTTCAATAGAATAATGAATAAGTTCAGGGTCGATACGTAATTTAGATAATAATAATGCCATATCATCAGTATCATCATCATCGTTTTCTTTTTCTTGTTCATTTTTCATAGTTTTTTGTGCTCCATGATACAAGTCATCATTATAAAAAGATGCTTGTTCTTCAAGAGATGATGAATCACAGTCATATCCATCATCATAACCCCATGATAATAATGATGATTGTTGTTGATCTTGTAAAACAAATGGAACAAGTGCCATTGCAATATCCTATATATATATATGTATAAAACACACAAATACATGAAATAATAAAATCTGAGCAGCTTGTCTTTCTCTCTCTCTTGTTTTTTTTTTTTTTTTACCTGACATGCTGATCGCCAATGTTCAATATGTTCTTTAAGTTCTACTTCTTCACCCTTTTAAAATATATATTAAAGTTATAATAATAATAAAAAAATATACGTACGTATATATATAACTTTTTTTTTAAAAAAAAAGAAAAAGTTTTTACTTTTTGTATATACCGTTTCGCTTGTTTGAGTTGATGTACTTTAACTTCCCAAAGATCAAATTCTTTAAGAATAATACGTTCTTCTGGTAAAAGTTTTGAAACTTTTGTTATTTTCTTTTTATTAATGACATTTGAAGTATGTAATGTTTTCAACATATTATTATCACCCTGTATTACATAAAAAAAAAGTTTGAAATATTAAAAAGTGGGAGAGAAAGAGGAATATTCATGCTGAGCCAAGAATAAGTTTACCCACCTGCTGATTCATGATATGCTGAGCAAAGAAATATATAAATGTGATTGTGTGTGAGTAAAAGAAAGAAAGAAAGAGAAAGAAAAAAAAAAAGTCTTCCTTTTTTTCCCCTTTTCATTTATTTTCTTTCCTTTCTACTATTCAAAAATAATATTTATAATGTATCATACCAACTATAATAATAATAATACTTGGAGTCAAGTAAAAAAGTTCGACCCCCTTATATTTACTGATGGTGCACCTCTTCTTTCTGAACAACAACAACAACAACAAGTCGAAAATATAAATAAAGCCTTTGAATATATTATACCTCATCTTGATTCAACAACCATAGCTTCATGTGCACTAGTCAATCATCATTTCAATACCATTTGTAACAAACAACTTTGGCGTATACCTCGATTTGACAATGGTTATTTATATGGTGCTCTACATTTATTCAATCGGTTCATTGATCTATTACCTGACGTTCGACCAGAACAAGTAGCTCACCAAGTCACTCAACTCAACTTGACAGAAATGGAAGAGTCTTTATATGAAAGCGTACGACCTTATTTTTTCGAATATTTAATACGTTATACACCTAATTTACAAATTTTGAATTTATCCAAAACCAATTTTTTATCCACCCACTCTCTTCAAATCAACACAGCCAACTCTCCTCATTTTACTTTCCCCCATTTACGAGCACTTGACTTATCCTATTGTGATTATATATCAGATGATTTATTATTAGCATTAGCACCTGCTTTACCTCGATTACAACATCTCAGATTGGATTCATTGGGAACAGGTGCAGGAGGTGGTGAACGTGGATTAGCTGCATTTGCCGATCATTGTGATAGTTTGGCTTCTGTTTCTGTACGATATAATGAAACAATTAAAGATGGATCCCTTATGGCATTAGCTAAATTTGGCAAGATTCGTGTCAAAGAAGTGGATTTAACTGGGTGTGCTTATATCACAGATACGGGTTTATCTACCATGGCACGATTTAACATCAATTTACAATATCTCAGTTTAGCCAAAACAGCTTGTACGGCTTCTACAGCTGAGATGTTTTTAGTTGGAAGAAGTGCTCGTTATTTACGACATTTGGATCTTGGTTATTGTATGGATTTAGATCCATACCGTGTGGCCAAGGCAATATGGGAAAATAAAACATTAGCACGATTGGCTGTATCAATGCCTGTAGCCCAAGCTATGGTGGATTTTGCTCAAGGTCGATTATATCCTACCCCTATTGAATTTTTTGTCATTCATGATCTTTCCACTGATATGTCGATTCAATTTCTAAGAGATTTGGTGGTTATTTTACCTTCTCTTAAACATATTACATTTACTCAAGATTATGATGAAATGGATACATATATGTCATTTTATACTGAATCAAATACACCTACACTACGATCCAAACCATCCAGTATTATTTCTAAACAATCAATACGTGAATTTAATCATAGTCAACATCGTGTTATTGCAACTATTCATAATGATCGTGAAACTATTGAAGGATTAACATTACATTATTGGTAGAAAGGGAAAGTGTTAACAATTTTTTTGCTCCCTCCCCCTCCTCCCCAATTTGTGTATATTTTTAAATTTGTGTTGTATTCTATATATAATATATGTATTACTATTATTACTAGTTTTCCCTTTTTCTTATTTTTTTTCTTTTAAATTTATAAATATTAAAAATTAATGATAAAAGATTCGTCTCTCATTTTTCTTAATTAAAATCAAACAACAACAACACAAAAGAGTATATACTGTCTTGAGAGGCAACTTGACAAACACAAGCATAACAAAATAAAATAAAAATAAAAAGCACATTCAGTAATTAAAAAAAAATGACACCACCTCATTATTTACAATCACAATACATAAATCCAGCAAGTCTAGTTGAGCTTCAAGTACTTGATCAAGTAGCCACTGGAATGCAACAACAAGGTAATGTGAAAGGTAGCATTCCTTACTTGGCCAAGATTTGTCAAATTGTCGATAACCAACATACTGAAAATAAAACTGCATTGGATCAAATACGCGCTCAAGCTCATGCACAACTTGCCGACGCGTATTTCAAAGCCCAGCAATTTATACAATGTGAAGCATCTTTGAATTTGGCTATTAAAATATGGGAAAAAGCAACGAAAACAAAAACACCAGAAACGACTACCATTGACTCTCTTTTATCTGCTTATGATCAATTAATTGAATGTTATGAAGTTTTGGGAAAATCAAAAATGATTGAATATATAAATCAAAGAAAAACAAAATTGACAACATCATCGAACTCAATACAAGCAGCATCTTCACATTCTCCTAGTTATAGATAGGATTAATCTGTTGCCAATACACTTGATTTAATTTGTTGCTATGCAACTTTCTATGCACATGATTAATTTGTTGCTATGCAAATTTCTATACACATGATTAATTTGTTGCTATGCGAATTATCTACTACATAGTTGCTATGTTACACATAATCCCCCCCCTTCCTTGCATTTCTTTAATTCCAATAACATTCACTACTTCTTCCTTCTTCCTGTTTATGATAAAAGTAATAAACGAAATATATTGTCACTCTTCAAAAAAAGATTAAAAAAATTCTTTTCCTTACTTTTTTGACGGCATGAAATCCAAACACAGATTGACAGCGGTTATGTTTTTCCATGAGGTTCCAAATTACGCAATTCAATAAAAGAAGTGACTTGTGAATAGTTAAAAAAATTTTTTTTTCTTTTACCGAATCTAATTTAAAAAAACTATAAAAGACCCACATTTCCCATCCAATTTTTTTTTTTTTCAATTCATTCACTCTTTCCATTATTTTTTTTTTTTTTTTTTATTTTTTTTTTGGTTGCAAAAAATAAAAAAAAAATAAAAAGCAATTGGTATGTATTTTTATTTTCTAAATTATATTTTTTTTGTGATTTAAAAAAAAAAAGAGGGAATTTTGTTTTGTGTTGTTGTTATGATGAATCGTTCAATCCATGAACGCTCTTCGTTTTAATCTTATCGACCATGGTGAAAAATCTCTGTGTTTGCTGACACAGACGCATACTTGCCAGTATATTTTTAACTGAACAAACAAACAACAGAATAACCTTTTTTTTTGTGTGTGTGTTGAGGGGAACAAAAAATCAAGTGGCTTTATTACCATTTAAAAAAATTTTTACCTAACAAAAATTTTTTTTTACAGTTTTTATTTTCTCCTTGTAGTTTTTTAAACCAAAACTTCCATGGGGTTTTTCTTTTGTTAAAACAAGTTTTTGCTTGGTTTTTTTTAAAAAGGTATGTACATTTTCTTTATTTCTTTAAAAGAACATTCCATATGATGATGATATCCCGTGTTCGCAGTTTTCCCTGAAAGAGGTTCGAATGCCATTGAACTCTCAGTGTCAGTCTAACACTTCCTTGGATGTCTGATGGAATTGTTTCTTTTTAAAATTGTATTTTCATAAAAATAAGAAACTAATTTTGGTTTACATTATTCAGAAATGATATTTATTTTAGAAATTTTTATTACATTTTTTATTTTTTAAAATAAAGCCAAGTAAAACCACTAGTGTAAGTTCATTCAATTTTATTTTTTATAAAATTGAATGAACAAGCTGTTTTTAAGGTAATTATTTGAATTTGTTACAAAAAATAAATTCTTTGGGGGGAAATTATGAAAAGGATGAAATGAAAAACATCAAAAATATAGGAAGAGCCGACTTAGAGTTACTTTGAGTATAAAGTAAAAAAAACTTTTACTTGAGTGGCTGGTGCTGAGAAAAGATGTTAAAAAAACTGAAAATGATAATAATGGCAAAACTGGGGAAAAAAGATAAAAAAAAGTTTTAAAAGGTGTTTAGTTTTCTGACCCTTGTCTTTATTTTTAATTCAGGTAATGTATTTCTTATCCCTTGTAACTCCCTTTTGGTTCCTATACTATTTTTTATAAAAAATAAAAGGTTTGTTTATTTTACTATATATATTTTTTTGTTATTTTTATTTTTTTGTTGGGGTGTTGGAACGCTTTATTATATAAAACAAAACAAAAACATAAACATGTTGTATATGATGACTTTTATTTTTAATTGCATATTTCTGGCAACCTCTGGTTTTAATGCTCTTCCGTCTTAGCCGGCCGAGGAGTATAATGGACTCAAACTATATTCTGATTTTACAACGTGTTTTTTTGTTTTGTTTATATAATATTGTCTTATTTATTAGTTCTATTTTTATATAATAAAATATATATTTATAATAATAAAGTATAAGAAAAAGTTTTTAAAAATGAAATATCTTTATGAGGGTTTTTTGTTTTGTTTGTGTGTGATTAATTGTTTTTACTTAAAAAGTATAATGGATAAGGGAGAGTGATAACAATGTTTTAATATTCTTCATTATTTTCCATTTCTGAATCCATTAAAGAATCAGAAGCTACTTCTTCATAATCTTTTTCTAAGGCTGCTAAGTTTTCTCTTGCTTCTGAAAATTCACCTTCTTCCATTCCTTCACCAACGTACCAATGAACAAAAGCTCGTTTTGCATACATTAAATCAAACTTGTAATCTAAACGACTCCATGCTTCACCAATAGATGTTGTATTTGAAAGTAAACATACAGCACGATGTACTTCAGCTGTATCACCTCCTGGTACAACTGTTGGTTTTTGATTATTAATCCCTACTTTGAACCCTGTTGGACACCAATCCACAAACTGAATTGTTCTTTTTGTCTTGATATTTGCAATAGCTGCATTCGTATCTTTAGGTACAACATCACCTCGATAAAGTAAACAACACGCCATATATTTTCCTTTCCTTGGATCACATTTCACCATTTGATTTCCTGGTTCAAAACATGTGGTAGTAATTTCTGCTACTGAATGTTGTTCATGATATACTTTGGCTGCTGAAACAATAGGTGCATAAGTTACCAAAGGAAAATGAATACGTGGGTACGGAACTAAATTTGTTTGAAATTCGGCCAAGTCAACATTAAGTGAACCATCGAATCGTAAAGAAGCAGTAATAGATGAAACAACTTGAGCAATAAGACGATTTAAATTGGCATAAGAAGGACGTGGAATATCCAAATTACGTCGACAAATATCATAAATGGCTTCGTTATCAACCATAAAAGTAACATCTGATTGTTCCAGTGTAGCATGTGTAGTTAAAATGGAATTGTAAGGTTCTACAACCGCAGTAGAAACCTGTGGAGCTGGATAAACACTAAATTCCAATTTTGTCTTTTTTCCATAATCTGTAGATAATCGATCCATCAATAAAGAACCAAATCCTGAACCTGTTCCTCCACCAAAGGAATGAAACAATAAAAAGCCTTGAAGTCCAGTACAATTATCAGCCAATCGACGTATTCTGTCCATCACATTATCAATCATTTCTCGACCTACGGTATAATGACCACGTGCATAATTATTTGCGGCATCTTCTTTACCAGTGATCAAACATTCTAGATACATATATATTGTAAGAATGAATTGTTTATAAATGAAACAAAATAAGGGGAAGGGGGGTGGGCTTTTTTTTTTTTTTTTTTTTACCTGGATGAAAGAGTTGACGATAAGTGCCTGTGCGTACTTCATCAATGACAGTAGGTTCTAAATCAACAAATATTGTTCTTGGGACATATTTTCCAGTTCCTGTCTCAGAAAAGAAGGTTTCAAAACTAAAAAAAAATTGTTAATTTTTTTACTTTCTTTTAGAAAAAAAAAAAAATCTATTCTCATTTGTAAATGAGTTTGTTACTTACGATCGATCTTGAATGGGTTGATCTTCTGGTAAACGACCATCAGGACTAATACCATGTTCTAAACAATACTATATTAACACCATATTAATTTATGTAGGAAAATGAAAAATAGATAAGCTAAAAGAAATATGTTTTTACCAGTTCCCAACAGGCATTGCCTATCTGAACACCTGCTTGTCCTGCATAAAATAAAATAAAATAAAATGCTTAGTTGTTGATGATACGTAATAAAAAGAATGATCTTTTTTTTTCCTTTCTACTTACCAATATGAACAGAAATAACTTCACGCATTTTTTTAATTATTTATTACGCTTGAAAAAAGAAAAAAGAAATGAAAGAAGAAAGGAAGCTCAAAGAAGTAAAAAGTAAAAACGAGTGAAAATAAAAGGAAGAAACAGAAAATTTGAATTTGCCCATATTTCTTTAATGCCTTTCCCACTACGTAAAATATAATTCATAAAAGGGTAAGCGCGGATTCTGCTATTCGTTGAAAATATTCCATGAATTGTCACTAGACTTTTTCACTTTTTTTTAATGCATGTCTTTTCTCTTACATTTTGTCACGTTATAATAATAATAATAATAAAGAATTGTATGTTTTACGTACTTACTTTCATATCTGTGTTATTTTATATAATTAATACTTCTTTAATGTGATATATCATTTTTATTATTATACCCTAGGTATCAAAAATGATACTGTTTGTTTATAATAGTTTATTTATTATCATGATTCTAAAGTTGTAACACAAAACAAAAAGTAAAAAACCCCATGATGAAAACAATTTATTAACTGATGATTTAATCTACTTTATAACATCTTGTATTATCATAAATTGATTTATAAGCTATAAAAGTTTTATTTATCAATTAATCAGAAATACGCAGTTTTCTTTTTATTATAAACAAAAATTGATAGTAACAATCGGATTTTTTATGTTTGGTTTGGTTTAGAACAAACTAAACATTACTTAAGATTATCATCTATGTGACAATAAAGATTGGATCAAGTACGTACGTACGTATAACAATAAGTTTTGATACGTATATTCTTGTATTATAACCGTACCATTACATGTATTTAAAGTATAATAATCATTATTTTCCGTTATAACACTTAATAAATTAAAAAGCATATTACTGAATTCAACTGTAGGTTATTTATACGTACATACAATCTGTTTGGGCTTGTATAATAAGAAGAATATATATTATATTATTCTTCAACTTGAACTTTCATTTTGGTGTAAAAAAGACATTTCAATAATTCGAAATCGAGTGAAGACAGGAGCACTGATTCGCATATTTTAAAAGATAGGTAACGAATTACGTATATAAAAATGTATTATGTATATAATCCATCTAAAAAAAAGAAAACCCTGTGTCTTTATATATTATATCAAATAAGGATATTTAGACCGAGAGGATAAAACAGAATTAAGAAAGAACGAATTGGAGGGTTTTTTTTTCGATGATTTCGAGTTGTAATGTAAAAAGAATGAATTTTAAGAGTTATAAAAATGGTTGTTTAGATGAAGTTACACGGAAAAAGAAAAATGCTATACAAATATATAAAAAGAATAATGATGAAAACAAGAAAGAAATATAACAAATTGTTTTTTTTTTTTGGTTCAATTTGAAGGTTCACTTCATATTGACTTGTTATTTTCTAAAATATCCAATCTATCAACACTTGATGATGATGATCCCCCATTGGGCGAAGTCATATTAATTGGATTAGTATTATTATAAAGAATACTAGTTGGAAAAACGGATTGTTGTTCACATATATAAACTGATGGATGTCCACTTATTGGTAAAGAGGATGATGAATTTCTTGGTGCCGGTGATGAATTTTCTGATTGTTGTGTTGCTGATGATCCAGGTTTTGTTGCATCAAGCATAATTTGTCCAAAAAGTGCACTGTCATACAAAAATTCTGAACTATTAAAATCAATTTCACCTTCGCTAGTTGTGAAAGGGAAAGACTCTGCCAAAAGTGGTAAAGCCGATTGTTGTTGAGCAAATGAATTTTTTTCATTCGCTAATGTTGTTTGTGATAGAATGCTTGTTGAGGATTGTCTAGGTATGTCTTGTGATAATGATAGTGGTTGTATATTATTCTTTTCTTCTTCTTGTAGTTGAGTCAGTGAAGGCTGTAATTGTAAAAATGTGTTTTGTTGTTGTTGTTCTTCCTGCTGCTGCTGCTGTCGTTTTTGTTCTGGTTCTTTTTGTGCTTGTTTCTTACTACTAGAAACACTGTTGTCTATCGTTGTTGTTTCAGAAACTTCTACAGAAGTACTTGCTGGCGATAGTGCTTGTACACTAATTTGTGACGAAGGTGAAAGTGCTGTATTAACTGTTGCAGTAGTGTTATTCGATAGTGTTGAATAATAATCTTGACGATATTGACTATCATATAATCTACTATGTGTTAATAATAAGTCTCGTGTTGTTAGAGCCAAACGTTCACACATTGGCCAGTAAGGTGATAGTCCCTAAGAATAATATGTTTGAAATTAATTAGTCAATAAGGTATATAAGATAACATTATTTATTAAACTTAGACATATAAAAATAAAAATAAAGGGTTAACACTTACATCAATCATGGCATACAAAATTCTTAAAGCACTACTACTCTTTTTAAATGATTCAGCATCTTTAGAAAATGTAGAAGTCATCAACACTGTTGCACAAATATAAGCACTATATCCCATGTAAGGCAATACATTGGGTCCACTTAATTCTTTCAAAGCTCTAAAAATAAGCATAGCTTCATCAATAGAAACTTTACAACAGTTGATACTAGCTTGGATACGACGATATAAATCTTCTGGTATATTTGTAGGTTCAAGTTCACTATATGCCAAACTACCACGATGTAAAACCATCATTGTTGTACACCATACAGCATGTGTTGATAACCAAAGGGTCAAATAATTTTTACTAGCTCCACGTCTATGTATGCTGAGATTGTTGAGTGAAAATTGAAATCGTTCGGGAAGGTCACTTTTCCAAGAACGTAAGCGTGCATCCAGGCTATTAAACTCGGGTACGGGTGGCCAAGTGACTGACTTTGAATCGGATTTGGCTCTGGTCATGAACTTGTTGGCTTCACCAAAAATTGTCACCATACCAAGATAATGTCGGGTAATATCCATCAATGAGTCACTCGTAAGTTCTTTACCATCAATATTAGTACATTGAAATAAATCTCGAAGTAATACACTTTCTGTCACATTAGGTAATGCTGCATCACAATCCGATGTATCAAAATATTGAGGTCTAGATGTGCCTGCACTTGCAAACCTTTAGGTTTAAGCCGACAGAAGAATGAAAAAGAGTTAAATATCGTAGTGCGAAAACATGCAACTTTTCTTTTTTTTTTTTACCCCCAATAATTGAAATAAAAATTCAACATACTTGTCTAAACAATAACAGCTATAAAATATTCGTCGTCGTAATGCCATAGCTGCTACATCCACAGAACCATCTTTCTTAAGAATAGGTGAACTCAATGTTTCTTCTCGATTAAGACCCAATTCTTGACATATTCTATCAACAGCCATAAATAAAGGCTCGTTTATATACATGTACAACGATAGAAAACTTTTTCTTCTATTTTTCCTTACCTCACAGCCAATCCTCCATAAATCCATGCTCTAAAGTATTTTTTTTTTCAAAATTGTTAAAATATGTTTGTTCTTCTATCCCTCCTCCTCAAAACGAAACGATTTTTTTTTTGGGAAAGTAAATGGGTTAAATTCTATTGCTTTTTCCCTCCACTAACCTTGATCCTGATGCACGTCCATATTCTAAACAGGCCATGATACCCCAGAATTGTAAGTTTGGTATAGTTGGTTCAAGCATTGTAGCATCGATTAATGACATTGCTTTAACAGCAAATCGTTCCCCAGCCCAATAAGGTGGATCTGCTCTGATAGAAGGATGATCAGAAAATCTGTAATAAACAGCAAAGAATGATGTTATTTTTTTTTCTTCCTGGTATATAAAAAATTTAGTAACCAACGCCCCTCCCCATCCTCAATATATATATATATATATATATATATATACCTAGCACCAATTCCCATAACACTCCATAATAATGGTTTAGATACTGTTCCATTACGGATAGCTTGTTTGAGTGTTCTTCGATGTACAAGTGGATATACTGAATTGAGATGTTGAAAAAAAAGATCAACAAGATGCATTATAATATCCATAGGTGGATAATTTTCACCATCATCGTATAAACTTTGTGATCCAACAGATGCAGCATGTTTTGTTTCTATATGTTTCACCCCCCTCCTCCCAATGATTAGAATAATATTCTTTTATACCAATAACATTTCATTATCCTTCTCTCTATTATAAATAACTATTCAAAACTTACCACGTTTTTCTATATCATGCTGTGGATCTAAACGAAAAAGTGCATGAGGATCATATAAAGCATCTGTTTCTTTAGAGATAGATGTTTTTCTTTTCTTTTCAGGAATATCATCTGTTGATACTCGTTTTTCTAGCTGTGCTAAACGTTCTTCAAGTAGTTGAACATAACCTTTACGTGGGCCACGTTTTCGACATTCTGAATATTCACAAGTAATGTTGGCTTCTTGACAATGTAAACATTCTGGTTTGGCTCCATCGCATTTAATCTTTTTTTTTTTAGTTGTCATGGAGTTAATATAAAAAATTTATATAATAACAGGGAAAGAATATTTATTAATAATACCTTCTTTTTTCTACAAAGAATACAAGCTTGAGTAGCTCGAATACGCTTTTTACCAGCAACTGATTGAGAATCGTCTGAACCTTCGTGTTCCCTCATTTAAAAAGAGAAATTATATTTTAAGAAAAAGAAAAAAAAAAAAAAGAGACGTTAATACTAAAAAAAAAAAATTAAAGTGTCGTTTTTGAAAGTGTGGGAATTATCGGGCAAATGAATTAAGCACACACTCTCTTTCTATCTATCTCTCTCTATCTATTTTTTTTTTCGAACAAAGAGAAGTATTAGATGTATAGCACTTTTTTTTTCCCCACAAATGGGGGGTTGAGGTTAAGGTTAGAAAGAGTTACATTTGCCTTTAGATAGAAAAGTTGGGGGAGGAAGGAGGGAACATGGTTAAATTGTTTCCGTTCGGTTATGTCCGACATTTTTTTCTAGAGATGACCTCCCAAAAAGCCCGAGAAAAAAAAGTCATAGAAAAGAAAAAACTTATTCGTAAAAAAAAAAAAATGATGTCCGGAATTGTTTTCTTGTTTTGAACAAAAATCAAAGTTACTAATGAAATATTAACTATTAAATGATTCTTTTTTTTTTTTGACGTTTTCCTGATTAAGAAATACAAGAATAAAATGTTTGGATAAATGATTTACTGATCAATCCAGCTCTTTTTCTCTCTTGTGTACAAAAACACGAGGCAAATAAAAAAGATTGATCCAGTACATTCAGATGATCCGCATATCTAAACTTTAAAATAGCATATACAAAATATATGGACTAGGGTGACGCACACAGCACAACAATATCAGTAACAAAAGAAAAATAATCATCCTTATTTCTTTCGATAGCGTATCCCATTAAATGATAATAATAACGCAAATAAGTATAATAATTCTATATGTCCACGCCGATAGATGTAAAAAAAAAAACTATCACTCTAAGTTTAATTTCATCTTCAGTTGAATAAAAATTTACACTATAAAAGATGATACCCTTTCACTAAAATACTTTAATAGTTTAGTGTTAGTATACTGAATAATATTCGCTTTGACTTTCACTTTCACCTTCACTTTTATTGAACAACCTTTTTTTTTTTTAACAAAAATAATAATAGAAGAGATTGAATAAATCAAGTGAATGTAAAAAACTTTTATTGGTAAATAGTAAAAGGATGAAGACAAATTAATTTGATGAAGGTTAAAATCAGAACGATATTTCGTCAGAAGAAAACAAACTATTTTAAGTTCGCATTAAAAAAATGTTGTGGGGGGGAAGGAAAGAATACTTTTTAAAGAGTAACCGGGAAACGATGGAATATTTTTGGATTTCCAAAACTTACGCTCCGACTAATAATTGTTTCTGGTAAGTAGGTCTCAAATCTCATGTAAAGGTTCAAATTACTTCAAAGGACATACTTGGGAAAATAGAGTTATTGTCTCTTTGTTTTTAAAACAGGTCTTCTTCGTTGCTAATTTATTTTTATATTATTATTCGGGATCTTTTTCTTCTCTCTTTTATATTGAGTCATTCGATCTTTCTTTTCAAAAGAGGTTAAAGTAGTATCATTATTTTCTACACCTAATAGGTTTTAGATAGATTTTAAAGAGATGGCTCAAAGTAGTGCGTCAGTTATAGTTGGATTAAAAAACAAAAAATCCGATAGCTTGTAATGTTTTTTTCTTTTGTGTTAATTGGAGGCCTATTTTCGTTGATGACAATTAAATAACCAATTTTGTTTATAATAAGATTAGGCCAAATGATGGATCCCTTATAAAACCAAATACAGTACCTAGTGCTTTTTTTTTTCTCAAGTTTGTACAACTATAAACAGGATAAATATTCAAGCCTTTGGTCTAATTTCAATGGTAGATTTTGGAACTTAAAAGAGTTACACCACTTTGTTTCCCTTTTTGACAAATAAGAACATTTTGAAGCGGCGAAGTTTTGGTCAGTCTCAAGATGTTGTGGCCCGTGCTGTATAAAGTAGTTTGTATGGGTCTTTTATCTTTTTGCATGATCGAAAAATTGAATTACTAGTTTTTTACTCCTATTCATTCATTGATTATGTGTTTTATATACTAATCTTGTCAAATTATAAATCATCTATAATATACATAAAGAACTCAATGTACGACGACTTGAGCGTTTTTACAAGTCATTAAGAAAAAATTAAAAGTCAAGGAATTAGTATGCATACTCTTAGACTTTTTTTTTTATTCTGCTAATGACAATCAATAGCAATAATAAGTTGATTGGTAATAAATTAAAAATTTATTGTATTAACAGAATTGAATAGAACTTTCTTGTTAGGTGGATGTGCTTTATTCTCTTATTATAGGGTAGTAAGGTTACAACAACATGCAATTCCACTTCATTTGTAACAACGCCCACCTATATTATATAACAGCTGGTGACATGAACAAAATCTTATGTACTGCAGTGATAAAGAATTATTTTGAAATTATATAACGTAGTATTCTTTATTTGATGGGTGAGTATTATATAAACGTTTGTAAATGTATATCACTTGTAAACGAACAGCTTTCTTGTAGAATAATACAGTAATTATATTTAGACTAATCAATAAACATATATATATATCACAGATGACCGAAATTCGATTCAGGTCACAATCTCTAATTACAACGTTATACAGATGATGTATACTTTTATATTTTGCATCAACACTTCACACTTGATACAATACTACTGTAGTAAAATGCTGCCATGATCATCTTGTTCTCTCTATAACGATATGTATACATTCAGAACGCTTTTATCATCCTTTTTTTTAGACCATCTATACTTTAAATGTTTGTTCTAAATCAAACTTATTGATAATTACACATATATAACTTAGATCTATTCATATTCATATTTGAATTTGGTCGATCTAATGGCTGGATCATCACGAATGTTTATCGTTCAATCAATCAAAATAATAATATACGGGAAGAGCGTGTATTAAAATTACTGTTGCTGTTAATTAGTTTCTATAATCTCACATTCCCTTTGGAAACTTGTACGTAAAAAAAAATTCAATCAACTTGGTTTATTTAACCAAGCCAATCCTTATTATTCCTAAAATATAAAAATGTAAAAATAAAATAAAATCATTATTTATGTTCATAAAAATATATATTATTAACGAAATCATTTCTTAATAATGTTTGTTATCCCCTAAAACCAGCAACCGCTACGTATTCTATGTTTCTCCTGTAACCTTGATGACCGAATAAGAAAACTGTTATTGTAAAATAAAATGGGATATATTGTTTTTTTTTTGTGGATTAACTCACGTTATCATTACAATTTAAAAAAAGCTGTATTTCAGACGCGTTTCGCCCAGGGGCAAATAACAGATCGCGCGTCTTTCCCATCTTTATGGGTAGATTCGCAATCTTATTCATCATTTTCTTTGTTACCCTCATTGTTTGTATTCATCATGAACAATAAAACTAACGACACACTTTATATTGTACGCAAACGTCCTCCTGTTGACTGGGTCAGTTCTACCATGGCTTTCGACTTTTAATAATTAAAATATTTAAAATAAATGCTTTGATGAAAAAGCTTCTTGCCATGCGACTTGGAACAAGAAAAAAAGCACAACATCAACTGCAGCCTCTTCAACTTTTTTTACAAAAGACACTCCTGCTCCCAGAAAAAAATTGATTGGTCTCTTTTGTATGTTTGTGATCATAGTCGTAAATTGTCTTCCATCCTTCCAGCAACCAAAAAACGTCGAACAAATTTATCAAAACACACTGGTTGTACTGCAAAAATTAAAGCTACCAAACGTACCGTTGATGGTATCATTGAAGTAACATATAATTGGATGCATGATGGTCATAATCCTTTCAGTGAACAGGATATTAAAGAATCAAGACTTCCATTCGATGTTAAGAATTGGATTGAAAAACATGTTGAAGAAAAGAAAGATTGGAGAGGAACGAAAGATTTATTACAGTTGTCGAACGAAGAAATGAATGAGGTATGTATAACTGGCATGCTTAAATGTGTAGTCATCTATGATGCGATATCTAACTTGCTGTTTAATTAGTTTGAAAATGAAATAGATGTAGATCCAAATGTTTTGAAAATACCAGCAGCTCTCCGTGTACATCGCCATGATATTGTAAATCAAATCCAACAACGTTTAAATAATATTTCAAGAAAACATCGATTTGACAAACAAAGCACCCAAGCATGGATTGATATCCTTAAAGAAAAAGGTTATGATACCTTATTTGACATTATTAATGCATCCGAAGCTGACGAAAAGGCTAATGGATTTAAAAAAGAATTATTAATGGTTGCGTGGGTCGCTTCGTGACAGAAAAAGGTATGAATTTGTATATTGTTTTAGATTTATATTAGTTTTGATTTATGCTCTTTTACTAATGTTCTTTTACACAGATATTATTAAAACAAGAGGATATTAACCTTAATTCTACACATAAAACATGTGTATCACTTTTGTCTGTACACCATGGGAAAATTTTGGCACATTTGGTACATTTGGCACATTTGGCACAAAAGTTTTTATAAAAAAGGAAAATGAATCCAAAAAAAAAAAATTGTAAGAGCAAAAGGTCAAAATTATTGAAATCGGTAAAATTGAAAGTGAGTAGTGATACAAAGAAAGAAGTTTTGAAGCATACTGTAGCCAATCCTATTGTGACATTGACAGTACGATTTCAAAAAAGAGCAAAAGTATTTCTGTCGGAACCCATTTTACGCATGAATCCATACAGCATTTCGTATTTAGCTGATTCATGGATACCTGCAGTGCCAAATATGGTATACATATTATCAAGCAAACGACTAGGTTTCACCAACAAAAATAGACGACAAAGCTCCATAATTAAATGAAGAAGAAAAAAAAATTAAAATCTTATTTTAGATACAATAGGTTAATAAAAAACGAAAAGCATACAAGATGTGCTGGACATTGGTTTCCATAAAGAGTATTCTGTTGCTTTTTATTGACATCTGAAAATTATAACAGCTTCGGGAGACGACAAATCCAATGGGAAGACAAAAGCGATCGCAGTTTGATGGTCTTTGGATTAATGTCGAGAACAGGGTGTGTTGACCAGCATTAGTATTATCATTTTTGATGAGCTCTGGTACTGCCACTGCTGCTGCTGCTGCTGCTGCTGCTACTGCAACTCCTACGGCTCCTGTTATTCCTATTGCTACGGGTACTGATCTTTTGAAATTAGCACCATAATGGATCAAAGAAGATCCTTGACCGGAAATGTTGATCACTGTAGGTGTTGAAGATGATACTTGCTTTTCTTGACCACCGGTGTTGATGTCCTCATTTGCATCACTATGCAGCTTTTATAAATTCCCTTAATACAATTTACTCAATAATTCTCTTTTCTTTTATACATGTAGAATGATTTTCCTTTGATAAAATGGTTTTAATGTGTGTTTTTATATTATTTGCAAGATTTTTTTCTTCGCTTCATATTTAATAGCTGGTTGCGAAAATTGTTCAATAACGCAACATTTTTAGATTTTCGACTTTGTCGTTTATTGTTATAATCGAAATAACTTTCAAAACTCCATTGTAAAAGAGGGGTGTTTTGAAAGTATTTGTTTTGAATAAATGCTCTTTTGCTCATGACAATTCTGATTCTGTGAAGAAGAAAGGGGATTAAAAGCTGTTGGCGCAGTAAATAGTCCCTTTAATAAGACGGCATCCAAAAAGTTAGGCCAAGCTGCAGTGCTTATATTGACTCTGCTGTCTTTCGCGTGCATTAATCATGCTGTAAATTGATCACATCGTAGATCTTAAAAAAAAACTTTAAACATGTACTTGTAATCTCTTTAATAACTCCTGGTACTTAATAATATAAGAGTTTTATAGTCATGATATTATATATGTAGATAGTTCGCATTATTTCTATTCAACCGCAAGCAAATTCTGACTATTTTTTACTTAAATCCTTTCATAAAGCATTACATCCATTATTACTGTGTCTAATATATATAAAGTTATGCCATTTTCAATGATAAAAAACATACGCTCACACCACGTAGAGACTAAGCACATCTGGTGACGAAGAGTGCATGATGTTCACTTGGACATTTCTGTAGGTTGTTATCAAGCTACAATAGCGGTTCTGACAATAAAAACAACAATCCAAACACCAAAAGTCATATAGAGAGCTGGTATAAAATGTTGAAAGAGGGTTACCTGACCAGCTTGTATCTTTAACGGACAGATGTATTTGTTTATATTCTTAGGCAACGTGATTTTCCAGATTCTTTAAAAAAATATCTTCGCACTGTTGCCAACTTCCAACATCGAAAGATGATCCTTACAGAAACAAAGACGATCGATATCGTAAATCAATGCACTGTAAGATATATATATATTCTATAGCATAGAAAAATAAATCATTAGCTCATATATTAGAACAGCTGCTACCAAGGTCCTTAGACAAGGAGATGGTGTTGTACGATTTGTACCATTTACTAAAAAATATTTACCATACAATGTATCTATTGACATCCATACAGGTTATTTGCTTTCTTGCAACCTGTTTGAATTTTCAGCAAAAACGTATATGACTATCCAAGCATATGTTGTTAGTATGTGTACTAACTAATGATTCTCGTGTTGAATCATTACTTGTATGTGTCCCAGATATGACAATCAAAGAATCTGAATGAATGTCACAGAATCTCTCGATAAAAAAGAGCTAAGGACCCGTATAATCATGTAAGGAATTCAGGTATATTGATTCCAGTAGTAATATTTACTGAGACATTATGCACGTTATCATCTTGTTGGTAGTCTAAGTATACGATTTTGTTAGTGAAATTAGAAACAACAATAAAAAGCTACAAATACACTCATCTTTTGTTCAACGTCGTTCGCCGCTCGATATTTTCTCTACGACGTGAGACAGCCTAAACACACACGTCGCTCCTAATTGTCCACGCTAATGACGTCGACAAATTTTTGTTTTATTCAGAGACCATTCATTCCCAGGAATGTTTTTATATGTTCGTACACCCAATATTGATAATATCCTGTCGATAATATAAATAAGAAATGTATAC
This sequence comes from Circinella umbellata, assembly GCA_025093555.1. Taxonomy (NCBI): domain Eukaryota; kingdom Fungi; phylum Mucoromycota; class Mucoromycetes; order Mucorales; family Lichtheimiaceae; genus Circinella; species Circinella umbellata. The sequence continues at coordinate 88,977 of JAIWNF010000061.1, forward strand.
CATAGCTTGATACGTATGTTCTTGGGTTTCAATGACTTTTTAATTTTTTATTATTTTGGTTGATTTAACATTGGCTATAGGTTGAGTGAACGACGTGAATGACTATATTATAGATTGACCAAATCACCAGTAGATATTTTTTTACTAAATGTCAAAATGTCAAAATGTTTGTTGTTATAGGTGATAAATTATCAATAATGACGTTGATAATAGAAGGTCTGTGCTTTTTCGGAGTTGGCTGTGAGATACATGGTGACAGGGAGTGAATCGACAAGGACGAATTGGTATACTTCTTTAATCGTTTTGACAGTTTTTCATCTTCCCCTTTTTATATATATATTTAAAATAATTACTTTTAGAGATGTAACAACAATACCATGACACACCTTTTTTTTATGAATATATGTTTTTATTAATGGGACAACAGTATTTTTGTTTTCTTCCATTCAACACACGGGTGTCATTTACTACTTATTTCTTTTGGCTGATTGCATTATAGATGCAACAACAACAGTCATCTTTAAATTTCCATTTAATACAACAGCTTTGAATTAAAAAAAAAGAATACTTCCAATTGTACCAACCAAAAATAAATAAACAGTTTCTGTTACTGTTTTCGCTTCAATAAAATCGCATACTATAAACACTTTAACTGAAGATCATTCACCTCCATTCTCCAATTAGAAAAAGCAATTTGCTGTATTATAATAACCACAGTTCATTTAAAAAGAAGTTTTTTTTTGTATTGTACTTATTGAATCCATACGTATAAAACCCTTCACCATAATAATGTCAGTTCTTTTCACTTCCTACTGAAGGTTGGTTCAAAACGGCTCTATTAAACCCCCCCCCCCGAACCGAACCATGAGGATTCCTTTTTTTTCCCTTCAACATCTGCATGAAGATATTTTTATACGAATTCTCATTAAAAATAAATATATTTTTTTCTTTCAACATTTAACTTGTACTTTCTATTGTAAAAATATATATTACTAATTAGTGAACCGAACTTTGCTGGTATTTATGTTTCCTTTTCGTTTGTTGTACTACTGTGAAACTTTTATTATTCTGTAATGTGCTCATATAATAATGTAAGTACGTAGTTTTCATAATCTCACAAAAAGTCAAGTTTTATTCAGGAAAAAAAGTAGTATGTATAAATACACACATTTATTACGTACTCTTCATCAATGTGGTGTTACATATAATTATCTTTTTCTACTATTTACTAGTCATATAATAGTGACTTAGAAAGTAATTTTAAGATATTAAATAGTTGATAAAAGTCAATTCAGGAAACATATGCAAACCAAGCAGTATTGGCTCTAATACATATAAAGATCTTTAAGAACTCAAATTGCTGAAATGTGCTAAATTTCAAAATAAGTTGTTTGACCAATATATAGATTTGTTAGACTAGAAAACCCTTAACTGAATACAATTATTCTTAAAGACTACTAATATGATACAATAAAATTAATGTATAATATAGTTTTCTTAGTGAGCAAATTACTCCCGCTAAGGTTTCAACCCCCCTGCTTGCATTGAAAGTGAAATAAATGAGAATGTGAAAATTTTATTATGTCTATGAAAATAATGAAGATGTGAAGCTAACGAATATGAAATTAACAGGGTTCCTCTGTAATCTGATATAATTACGTCGTATCCAGCCATTTATACCACTATATATACAGTTATTATCGCTTTATAGGTTAAAAATGTTATGAAACTTATGTTAGCAGTTCAACTTTTTATGAATATCATTCAATATTTCTTATCTTTTCTCACTATACCATTATGTACACAAGTGAGAGCTGTAGCCTACATGGAGACAAGACAAACAAGGAAAAATGTATTATACTCTTAATGATATATATGAGTGGTTAAATAAGGAGCGGTATTGATGTTGATAACGCTGGTACTATAACAGTCTACATGGTCTAAGAACTTGTTTGGCAACTTTTTATTTGTGGGGTGTCTGTAGCAAAACTTCCCATGGAAATAAATAAAAAAAACGATATACTTCTATGTTAATTTATTTAATTTTTTTGTTATAGTTTAACATACTTTATTAAATGTTTTTCTTTTTTTTTGACATTGTTGTATGATTTTTGAGGTATTATGATGGGAAAATATTTGCTGGGTCTAGTTCAAGAATCAAAGGATGAGATTCAAGGCTTGCGACTTTTTGTACTGGCAGAACTCAAAGATATGCATTATGCAGACTGGTTAAAGTAACAAAGAAAAACTCCAATGCCCAATTAGTTGCTTTTTATTGGCTGGATGATCCCAAAGCATAATTTAGTTTACCCCGATTTTGCAGTAGTAAGAACTTTATAAAAGAACTCTTTAATGCAATGATCATAGCAAGTGATTATATATGAGAAAATTATGGACCTTCATTTTCTTTAATTGATTTATATGAAAAACTTGGTGTTCAGTTTGAAAACAAAAAGAAAGTTCAAGACGAAATTGCGGATGCGATACACGAAATTTTATATACTGAAGACAAACATTCGGCTTTGGCAATATGGTGCAAACAATTTGCCAAAGGTACCTTCACGGTAAGCTTATTATATAGGATTTCCAAAAAGTAGAATCAAAATCAATGTTGCTCTAAAGTAGATACATAAAATGAGTGTACAATCTGTATCATAATGTTTTAATGTTTGCGACATCCATTTTGACATTACTTATTGGAATCCTGTATACATTTATCCAATAATATATTGTTCGTGACCAATAATATATTTATGTTCAATACTTTACACATCAAAAAAAATGTGTTGTGGATCTCGGTGGATTGCAGGTAAATCCCCGTTCAGTGGATTGACGGTAGATATGACCATTTACCTGCACGGCACGATACGGAGATTTACGTAGATTTACGGAGAAGTACGTTAGAGTACGGAAGAAAACCGAGAACCACCAGAGTTAAAATAACAGCCATAATCATTACAGAGACTCCAATTTCCCATTCAACTATTTTTTTAGAATTCAAGATCATCGAATACATAAGCGATAGATAGATAAATGATGACATACAGTACTTTATTTATAGAAATACACGATATTTTAAACTTAATGATGGTTAAGATGTAAACTCGAATAATGATACGATATAGAATTGAATATAAAAATGAATGATACTACAATATAAAATTGAATAATAATAATAAGACGATATAAAAAAATTGAATAATATGATATATAAGCTTGAGAAATAATAATAGCAAGATGATGTAAACTTGATGAATAAATGGATATAAAGTTGAGGAATAATAATAACACGATGTAGACTTGAGTAATTATAATTCGATATAAACTTAATGGATAATAATCTGATGTAAACAACTTAATAATGATAATATATAAAAAATGGTTTAGCTTGTGATCTGTAGTTTTTTGTTATAGGGAAAAAATGGGAGTTAGAGTTCTGATTTCGATCGTTTACTCCTCAATGACATTTATGACAAATGATTTGTTACCTTTTATGACCTGTTAAACTACCATCATCATTGTCACGTTCTACTTGTAATATACTATGAAAGTTATCAGTATCTATGAATACATCTATGTAAAATAAAAATGAAATGTATATATTTATATATACCTTGTAACTTGTTCTTCAATACGCTGTAAGTTATCTGCTTCTGCTGTTGTTGCTACTGCTACTGTTGCTGATGTTGTTGTTGTTGTTACTCCTCCTGATGATCTTGCTCTTGCTACTTCTTCTACTTCTAATTGTTCAAATGCTTCCTTGAAATGACTATCACGGTTATTCCAACCTTCCGCCAACATATGTTCAGCCGCCCAATGTTCTTCACAAAGCTTTAAATCGATGGGCATACGGTTCCAGACTGCTTCTGTAAACGCCTCGATGGCAACTTTTCTATCCGTTTCATGGATGCTTGTCCATGTCATATTTGTTGTTATATCGAAGAAAGGGTCTTGGGTTTGTTTACGGATTAAGGTATCACGGGCCAAGTTATCTAATGCTACTCTTCGCTCCACTTTCATGGTGTTGTATATAGCATCTGCTTTATCATTATCAATGCTTTGGTAATTTCCTCGTTTGATTACAAGATCGATTATATGTTCTTTTGTCGATCTGATTCGGACAGAGATACGCTTTCCCTTTGAAACTTTATGTTTCCTTGGCGCAGGAATCACATTGAGAATAAAATCTTGTCTATCAGTACTTGTACTGGTGTACGAAGACACCATAGAACCTTGTCTTGTGAGGGTTGCTGGATATACTAGGCCTGACATCATGGATGAGTTTGATCTTGTTTCAGTGGATGATCCTACAGCAATCAAATTTGTTTCATCTTTTAAGTCCCTAATAGCATTTAATACAACGTCAATATTGTTCTTCATTTCTTCATTATTCTTCTTGATCAAATTACTCAATTCCCTTTGTGTTTCGAACAATTGAGTTTGATTGGCAGCAAGGTCGATTATTTGTCGTTTTAATTCTTGTAGATCTTGGGTAGCCGTGTTTTTGGTTGTAGAAGATCTTGGTGGCATGACTATAAATTAAAATGAAAATGAATACAAGTTGTGTTGCTAAGAATACAAAGAATTTAAACAAAGTAAAATGAAAATGAACAATAAGTGTTGCTAAGAATACAAAGAATTTAAACAAAGTAAAATGAAAATGAACAATAAGTGTTGCTAAGAATACAAAGAATTTAAACAAAGTAAAATGAAAGTGTTGTTAAGGAATACTGAAAAGAAAGTGTTGCTTAAGAAGAAACAAATTTTTTTAATGAAGTAAACAAAAGGACTGTTGTTTTCTCTTGTATTTTATTTACATCAGGATTATATCTAATAATTATAGTGTTAGTTTCTGTTTGCCCCTGTCTAATTGTCATCTCGGTTTTCTTCTGTGTTTCTAGGTTTTCTTCCGTGTTTCTCGGTTTTCATCCGTGTTTCTCGGTTTTCATCCGTGTTTCTCGGTTTTCATCCGTGTTTCTCGGTTTTTGCCACCGAGAAAAACCACATATAACGGAGATCTACAAACCACCGAGATTTACCAGGATCTACCTCAAATTTCGTGGTTTTTAATGGTTTTGGTCCGTATTCCTCTGTAGATCCTGGTGTGAACTGAGTTTTACGGAGAAATACTGTAATTTCACCACAATTTTTTTTTGATGTGTTATTATTAATTATATAGGTGTTCGATTGTCAATCTGTAAAAGATTTTTGGAGCTTTAAAAATTTGCAGGACATTAACAGGAACACTGTACAGGATATTGCCAAAAAACAGCTAGAAGAATAAACTTTAATTATAGTTTAAATTTTATATTGTAAATAGTTCTACTATTTTACATATAAATATTAAACATAAAAATTTATTTTATATTTTAATGCCAAGAAAAATTAAATTTTCGTCAAAAATTTATATTTTTCATCTTTTCGTTTTTATAAAAATTTCAAAATTTATGAAATTTTGGATATTTTGGATATTTTGGATTTTATGGAATTTATGATTTTTATGAAATCATAAATTAATGTATATTGTCAGTTAGGCAATACAAATCCTTTGTATTATGCCTAACATATATGATTAATTTATATATATATTAAAAACTAATAAAATCGAAGATTTTCTTGTTTTTAGAATCTTTATTAAAGATTCAGATAGCGTAGCTATCAAAAAGTATAAAAATTATCAAAAAATATTATATATAAGAATTTTAATTTTTAACTTTTTAGTTAAAATTTATTTTTAAGAACTTATTTTAATCATATGATATAATTGATTACGTAATCAATTATAATTATCATATAAAAACTTAAAATAAATAAAAAATATAATTCTTGAAGTTCTATGAACTTTGGAAATATTAAATATATATAAAATAAATTAGACCTAATGCTAATTTATTTTGTTTGTGTAACAAACCTATATATATATTTTTATTTCTGAAAAAAAACAAGAAAATCATTGATTTTATTTGTTTTTAATACATATAAGTAGAAACAAGAACATGTTAGTGTTGTGATATTTGGTTATTTTAATAAAAGTAGGAAATAAAAACAGACAAGGTATAAATCCTTTGAGACTTTGTTATATATCTTTAATAATAATTTAGAAACTAGAATAAAGTTATTTCTTTAAAATAATATTTACAACCCGTATTTATATGATTTCTATTCTATGAGTTATGGGGCTTAGTTAATAGAATGATGTGGGTGATTGATAGTAAAGTCGGGTACTTGATATTAGTCATTAATATTGAGAAGGTTACTATAGCTACTGTTCTGAAGTATATTGGGCTTAGCCATGATACTCTCTTTTATTCTTTAATTTAAGTTGACGAGGCGCAGGAGATCGTTATGCGATTTTACTCAGTTTCCTTTTTAGAATTGAGTTCTGTTCACGTCTGTATTTTAAATATTTTGAATATGATTTCTTATTTCATCTGGGATAAAGAGATAATGTTCTTATAATACAACAAGTGTTGTTGTTATTCTTGTTCTTGAAGTGGTGGTGGTAAAAAAGAAAACAATTTGTTTTATTTTTCTTAATATTAATCTTTCATTGAAAAATATAAATTTTTGATGAAAATTTAATTTTTAAAATATTTTGTTTCATTGAAAAGAAAATCAAAAAAATTAATAAATTTTTATGTTTTCTTTATATATATTAATCTTTCATTAAAAAATAAATTTTTGATGAAAATTTAATTTTTCTTAAATAATATTAATAATTTAGAATAAATATTAAATGATAGTTGATGTTCCATCAACCATAAAGTATTATATTCTATAATTAATATTTATACTTCCTAATCAAAGTGAGGAAATGTTGTTGTGAAGTTGTAGAAAACGAAATCAATGAAAAACAAAAAAATATTGATATGGTAAGTAGTAAAACATTACTTTATCACTGGTTGAAAAAAGTATGTAAAAGCTAACTGATTGTATAGGAGCTTAATGAAATCGATGGCGATGATGATGACGAGCTTTCCCATGGTACTATTATCAAGCATACTGCGCTTGATACTTACAACAAAAACCTTTTCGACCTCGATCAAGCAGAACAAAATCTCATATAGTAAGTTGTATTTCTACTTTTTGTCCAACACTTCAATTAAATTCAAGGATGTTGTACTTAGACTGTTCATAAGCCTTGGGATGAATAGCATTTTAGATTTGTCAAATAGAAACATCGGAAAAGATAGTTGTCAAAAGCATCTTTTTACAAGCAGCTAGTGGGACGCAATAGTGGAGGAAAACATCTCAAAGGATAACTGGGTGATATTAACGAAAAAAACGTCAAATAATATTAGGAAAATAAAAGAGGTAAATAAGATGTGAGTCAAGGCGAATAGAGTGTTGGCGAGAATTTTTATTAGCATCATGATGTATATCCAGAAAGGCATAACTTGAAATTTTCGCCTAAAAAGAGCTGGGACTGAAAAAAAATTAGTAAGGCCAACTTTTTTTTTCTTATTTTTTTCTTTTATACTGAATAATCTGCTAACTCCAAAAATAAAACTATTTCTTCTCTGAATCGCACATAAAGTTTTTCTACTGTACCTTTAATCTATATTCTCATTTATTTATTCATACATTTATATAAAAGGATGACAAAGAAAAAAAAAAGGAAAAAAAAAAGCTGGCCTTACTAATTTTTTTTCAGTCCCAGCTCTTTTTAGGCGAAAATTTCAAGTTATGCTCCAGAAAGCCTTAGTAGACATAGAAGCTGCGCGAGATTTGGCTTTTGAGTATGTAACACAAGTCTAAGGGTCTCAAGAAAAAGAGACTTATAAAATATATGCATATTTGTAAGTATGAACTGGACCACCTCAAGCGCATGAAAATTTATTAGTTCCGGAACACGCATTTAACATATCTATTCTTTTCTCTTCATAGCTTATCCTTTTGGTGCGATAATAATAATATATTACAAGATTGCAGCGCTTATACTAAATACGACCATATTATCAAAGTATGGGGATACGTGTTTGAATCCCTATTCAAAAACTCTACTGTAAAATTGAAATGGTACGCTGGAATATCGTCATGTTTTCACATATATGGGGCTCATAATAAGATGATTAACCGACAATGAATACATTTATAGGGGCGAATCTGTGCCTCCTCACATAATGATTGCGAAAATGAAATCACGAAGCGCAATGGCCAAAGTAATCAGTTATAAGGTGGATTTGCGAGGATATGTTACCGTCGACAAGAAAACCTTTGATGTATTGAATGTTGAGTTTGTGAAACTGACTGTACCTATTAGCAAGTACCTTCATGACCACTCAAAATTATTATGTGAATCGAAGGTGATTCTGGATGCAATCTATAATATAGGCGAGTTGTCGAGTACAGAAAAAAAAAGCTTAAAATATATTCAATGCAATTCAAAGGTAAACACGTTATTCTTTTTATCAGTTTGATGATTGTCTTTTATTGTTTGACCAATTGTTGCTATTTGTAGGATGGAAAGGGGAAATTATAGAAATCGATCTTGCTAAATCTGGGTTATATATCACAAATCATAAAGGATCCTTGCAAATACTGTATGGACTGAGCAGATTAGATAGTTTAGAAACGTGGATTGAAAGAGTTCTTACTGTGAAAGTAAGTGTTATTTTATTTCAATGAGGATGTATACTATATACTACATCCTTTATTAACAACAAAATTATATTACAGAGAAACGCGGAATGAACTGCATCAATTATAAAGACGTGCATTGCACAAAAACAAGAAAGAGCGGCATCAATGAATAAAAAGATGAATCAACCGGATTCATTGGACAGAGAAATCCAAGGAATTTTATATAAGAACTTCACACACAGCACCTGGTTTCCACCATTGCAACGTAACCAAGACCACTTGTGTCATGTTATTCCACCACGATTTTCTAAATTCCAACCCACTTTGCACAAAAACTTTCCAAAAAAAAATCAGTAAAAAATTAGCTCAAGTAAAAAAAAAAAATTGCAACTAATATACACACGATAAAAAAGTGTAATACACAAATTAATCGCCAATCATAATATCTACAGCTACTATCAATACCAATGATCAAACCAGCGGATCCATTTGTTGTATAATCAATGCCCCAAGCCGTTTAAATCTTATCCACGACAACAACATGATTATCAAAGTGAAAAACAACAACAATCAGAACAAAAATAATGAGATGAACACTGATGAGAAAAGAAATAAAGAAAACGCGAGCATGAAAGAGGAAGAGGAAAAGAAAGAGAGTGTGAATCATTACATCATGCCTGTCGTTATATACGTAACACACACATGACATTCTACATATAATTTATAAAAATGAAGTGTGTTTTCAGAAATACAAATATATATTTTACATAATCATTGGTTGTGTTTATTAAGAGAATCGTTTTTTTTAAAAGATAAAAATAAAAAGGATATCCCATTTTACTCCCTTTCTTTCTCAGTGATGATTAAGTGTAACAATTGTCTCCTAAAAAGAGCACTTTTAATCAAGAAGTAAGACAAATTCAGAACAAAAACTGTATTGGATAAAATGTATAAGATGCAGTGAAAAAAAAAAAAATTGTTTTCATCCAAATTATGTCTTGATAATACATTGATAAGTGCAGAGAGAGAAACAGTCGGATTGATGCATCTCTGACATGTTGCACAAACTCTTCTGTGAGTTGATATTAATACTGAAGCATATTGTTGCTAGGCAACTTTAAAGCCTAGTAATGCCGTGTATTTATCTTTTCCTTTATATCATCAAGCATACGACTAGGTTTCACCAACAAAATAGACGACAAAGCTCCATAATTAAATGAAGAAAAAAAATTAAAATCTTATTTTAGATACAATAGGTTAATAAAAAAGCGAAAAGCATACAAGATGTGCTGGACATTGGTTTCCATAAAGAGTATTCTGTTGCTTTTTATTGACATCTGAAAATTATAACAGCTTCAGGAGATGACAAATCCGATGGGAAGACAAAAGCGATCACAGCTTGATGGTCTTTGGATTAATGTCGAGAACGGGGTGTGTTGACTAGCATTAGTATTATCATTTTTGATGAGCTCTGGTACTGCCACTGCTGCTGCTACTGCTGCTACTGCAACTTCTACGGCTCCTGTTATTCCTATTGCTACGGGTACTGATCTTTAGAAATTAGCACCATAATGGATCAAAGAAGATCCTTGACCGGAAATGTTGATCACTGTAGGTGTTGAAGATGATACTTGCTTTTCTTGACCACTGGTGTTGATGTCCTCATTTGCATCACTATGCAGCTTTTATAAATTTCCTTAATACAATTTACTCAATAATTCTCTTTTCTTTTATACATGTAAAATGATTTTCCTTTGATAAAATGGTTTTAATGTGTGTTTTTATATTATTTGCAAGATTTTTTTCTTCGCTTCATATTTAATAGCTGGTTGCGAAAATTGTTCAATAACGCAACATTTTTAAATTTTCGACTTTGTCGCTTGTTGTTATAATCGAAATAACTTTCAAAGCTCCATTGTAAAAGAGAGGGGTGTTTTGAAAGTATTTGTTTTGAATAAATGCTCTTTTGCTCATGACAATTCTGATTCTGTGAAGAAGAAAGGGGATTAAAAGCTGTTGGCGCAGTAAATAGTCCCTTTAATAAGACGGCATCCAAAAAGTCAGGCCAAGCTGCAGTGCTTATATTGACTCTGCTGTCTTTCGCGTGCATTAATCATGCCGTAAATTGATCACATCGAGATCTTAAAAAAAAAACTTTAAACATGTACTTGTAATCTCTTTAATAACTCCTGATACTTAATAATATAAGAGGTTTATAGTCATGATATTATATATGTAGATAGTTCGCATTATTTTTATTCAACTGCAAGCAAATTCTGACTATTTTTTACTTAAATCCTTTCATAAAGCATTACATCCATTATTACTGTGTCTAATATATATAAAGTTATGCCATTTTCAATGATAAAAAACATACGCTCACACCACGTAGAGACTAAGCACATCTGGTGACGAAGAGTGCATGATGTTCACTTGGACATTTCTGTAGGTTGTTATCAAGCTACAATAGCGGTTCTGACAATAAAAACAACAATCCAAACACCAAAAGTCATATAGAGAGCTGGTATAAAATGTTGAAAGAGGGTTACCTGACCAGCTTGTATCTTTAACGGACAGATGTATTTGTTTATATTCTTAGGCAATGTGATTTTCCAGATTCTTTAAAAAAATATCTTCGCACTGTTGCCAACTTCCAACATCGAAAGATGATCCTTACAGAAACAAAGACGATCAATATCGTAAATCAATGCACTGTAAAATGTATATATATACTATAGCATATGAGATAAATACGAGTAGTAAAAAATAGAAAGATGGGACTAAAGTAAAATATAGTTGAGAATCTGTTTATTCCTGAAATAAAATAACTACTCTTTTATATCTTTTCTAAATTATGTAACTATCTTATTTTATCCGATCATGGCTAAACTATGTTTTATACGAATGGATGAGAGGACCTATTATATTTGTTCTATTATAAATATTAATTCTAGATCATTCTCTGAAACCGTTTGTGACAGTTGTTACTAATCTCATTCTTTCTTTGATGTTCCTTTTTTATCCGGATTAATAATAAGAACGAATCAAAGTAAATAATAGTGTATAATTGGTTATATCTTTTATCCTTGACGGAATGATGTTTGACCGATTATTCATGAATGGATGGAATATTTGTATTATTATGGTGGTTCACCACAGCATAGAAAAATAAATCATTAGCTCATATATTAGAACAGCTGCTACCAAGATCCTTAGACAAGGAGATGGTGTTGTACGATTTGTTCCATTTACTAAAAAATATTTACCATACAATGTATCTATTGACATCCATACAGGTTATTTGCTTTCTTGCAACCTGTTTGAATTTTCAGCAAAAACGTATATGACTATCCAAGCATATGTTGTTAGTATATGTACTAACTAATGATTCTCGTGTTGAATCATTACTTGTTTGTGTCCCAGATATGACAATCAAAGAATCTGAATGAATGTCACAGAATCTCTCGATAAAAAAGAGCTAAGGACCCATATAATCATGTAAGAGATCCAGGTATATTGATTCCAGTAGTAATATTTACTGAGACATTATGCACGTTATCATCTTGTTCGTAGTCTACGTATATGGTTTTGTTAGTGAAATTAGAAACAACAATAAAAAGCTACAAATACACTCATCTTCTTTTGTTCAACGTCGTTCGCCGCTCGATATTTTCTCTACGACGTGAGACAGCCTAAACATACACATGAACCACAAGTCACAGCAGTTGGCTATATACGACCCTGGATGCCGTAATCCTTTTCGACTTTGAGCGTCCCTGAGGAACTGACATTGTAAAAAAAAATCATAAATGGCTTGTGTCTTTCACCCTGCTCTCGCACATCGATGTCGAAATGGTATATTCAACAGAAACACAGCCTGTGTGATAATATTCTCAATGACATTCAAGCGTAGCAAAGGCTTATCAGTTGCGAAAGTATGTGGTTTTAAAGCTGTGGTTATAAAATAAGTTTTGCAAGGAATTGTTACTCAAGAGCAAATGGCGTCGGAGTTTGGTTTTTCTCAAACTTCCCTACCTATTCTTTATTTTATCTACGAGAATGATAGGTTTACACAGTATTTCCAATGAACTAAAATATTTTTGTATATTTGATGTGGATACATAAAAAAATCATAATACCTAGATTCAGTAGTTTAATTACTCATAAGGAAACTACCGGGGGCTTATATTGTTAGGATAGAACTGATCGTATTGTTTTTTTCCTAAAGATTCGCGGCCAAATTATTTTTCAATTTTGCGCTGTTTATAGTACTAATATACAAGGATTTCCGCGAAGGTTGCAGGCGCAAACGTAAAATTACAGCGGACGCAAAGTGAAAAATAATTTGGCCGCGAATTTTTAGGAAAAGAACAATAGATGTGTATGTTGGTATTATTTATTGATATATAAGAATATTACATACAGTTATCATAACGTAAACCTAATACTAAACGACCGATTTTTTAAAAATTTATGTAAAGGAAAAAGCTCAATCGATGCAATAGGGCCACAACATTGTTTTAATGAAATTCAATTTTTTTATGGTACGTAGCTACATACAAAAATATTAATGCCAATTTCTGTATACGAGAAACTGTCTATCGACCCTCGCTCTGGTTCCGTAATATAGTACATCAATTTTATCAAGGGTTTAGTTATTATTATCCTGAATTGATTAATAATTTTTGTGGCATACTGTCTTATGGTACTCGATCTTACTTTATTTGGCTACGTAAGAATGAGAACGCACTACCCTATGTAATGGTTATGATTCATGATACTGTTGAAAATAGTTTTACGTACTTAAAAATCTAGATGAAAAAACAAGTTGTACGTACACTCTCTAATATATATGTATATTATGCCATATATACATAACATTGTATGTAGTGTAGCAGACTATAACACTCTTTACTATTGTTGAGGATTGTTAGCATAAAAATCCTCGACCAACTTCAAGAGTTCCTAACTGTAAGCCAACTCATTTTCGTTTAATTCTTGAATCACTGTGTATTATTTCACTGCAGAAATATGTACCCAATATAACACTGGAAGTTCCTAAAAACCACTCTTGGCACTGGAAAATTACATAACCACACTGGAACATTTGATCTCAATTTGTATCAGAACTAAAGACTTTTTCTTTAATAAAACAAGGTTTACACACCAAAAAAATATTCTACTAGCTTTATATCTATCAACTAAAAGCATTATCAGTTACCACTGAATATACCCTACTTGTTACTGGATTTTATTATATAGGAAACTTCGTTTGAAAAAAAACTCAAGCTACCGCACTGGAACTTCTCTTGTATATAAAGTGGATCATTGCAAACTGCCTGATGAATTGTTTTGTTGCATACTGCTATGATATTTTCTTGTAGCAGCCATATTAGTAGTATCACTTAGTGATACTGAATATACACGAAATAACACTGGAAATTTGTGACACCCGACCATATAAAAAAAAAACTCAAGCTACTGCACTGGAACTTCTCTTGTATATAAAGTGGATCATTGCAAACTGTCTGATATATTGTTTTGTTGCATGCTGTTATGATATTTTCTTGTAGCAGCCATATTAGTAGTATCACTTAATGATACTGAATATACACGAAATAACACTGGAAATTTGTGACACCCGACCATATAAAAAAAAAACTCAAGCTACTGCACTGGGACTTCTCTTGTATATAAAGTGGATCATTGCAAACTGTCTGATATATTGTTTTGTTGCATGCTGTTATGATATTTTCTTGTAGCAGCCATATTAGTAGTATCACTTAGTGATACTGAATATACACGAAATAACACTGGAAATTTGTGACACCCGACCATATAAAAAAAAAACTCAAGCTACCGCACTGGGACTTCTCTTGTATATAAAGTGGATCATTGCAAACTGTCTGATATATTGTTTTGTTGCATACTGTTATGATATTTTCTTGTAGCAGCCATATTAGTAGTATCACTTAATGATACTGAATATACACGAAATAACACTGGAAATTTGTGACACCCGACCATATAAAAAAAAAACTCAAGCTACTGCACTGGGACTTCTCTTGTATATAAAGTGGATCATTGCAAACTGTCTGATATATTGTTTTGTTGCATGCTGTTATGATATTTTCTTGTAGCAGCCATATTAGTAGTATCACTTAGTGATACTGAATATACACGAAATAACACTGGAAATTTGTGACACCCGACCATATAAAAAAAAAACTCAAGCTACCGCACTGGGACTTCTCTTGTATATAAAGTGGATCATTGCAAACTGTCTGATATATTGTTTTGTTGCATACTGTTATGATATTTTCTTGTAGCAGCCATATTAGTAGTATCACTTAATGATACTGAATATACACGAAATAACACTGGAAATTTGTGACACCCGACCATATAAAAAAAAAACTCAAGCTACTGCACTGGGACTTCTCTTGTATATAAAGTGGATCATTGCAAACTGTCTGATATATTGTTTTGTTGCATGCTGTTATGATATTTTCTTGTAGCAGCCATATTAGTAGTATCACTTAGTGATACTGAATATACACGAAATAACACTGGAAATTTGTGACACCCGACCATATAAAAAAAAAACTCAAGCTACCGCACTGGAACTTCTCTTGTATATAAAGTGGATCATTGCAAACTGTCTGATATATTGTTTTGTTGCATACTGTTATGATATTTTCTTGTAGCAGCCATATTAGTAGTATCACTTAGTGATACTGAATATACACGAAATAACACTGGAAATTTGTGACACCCGACCATATAAAAAAAAAACTCAAGCTACTGCACTGGAACTTCTCTTGTATATAAAATAGATCATTGCAAACTGTCTGATATATTGTTTTGTTGCATGCTGTTATGATATTTTCTTGTAGCAGCCATATTAGTAGTATCACTTAGTGATACTGAATATACACGAAATAACACTGGAAATTTGTGACACCCGACCATATAAAAAAAAAACTCAAGCTACTGCACTGGAACTTCTCTTGTATATAAAGTGGATCATTGCAAACTGTCTGATATATTGTTTTGTTGCATGCTGTTATGATATTTTCTTGTAGCAGCCATATTAGTAGTATCACTTAATGATACTGAATATACACGAAATAACACTGGAAATTTGTGACACCCGACCATATAAAAAAAAAACTCAAGCTACCGCACTGGGACTTCTCTTGTATATAAAGTGGATCATTGCAAACTGTCTGATATATTGTTTTGTTGCATACTGTTATGATATTTTCTTGTAGCAGCCATATTAGTAGTATCACTTAGTGATACTGAATATACACGAAATAACACTGGAAATTTGTGACACCCGACCATATAAAAAAAAACTCAAGCTACTGCACTGGAACTTCTCTTGTATATAAAGTGGATCATTGCAAACTGCCTGATATATTGTTTTGTTGCATGCTGTTATGATATTTTCTTGTAGCAGCCATATTAGTAGTATCACTTAATGATACTGAATATACACGAAATAACACTGGAAATTTGTGACACCCGACCATATAAAAAAAAAACTCAAGCTACCGCACTGGGACTTCTCTTGTATATAAAGTGGATCATTGCAAACTGTCTGATATATTGTTTTGTTGCATACTGTTATGATATTTTCTTGTAGCAGCCATATTAGTAGTATCACTTAGTGATACTGAATATACACGAAATAACACTGGAAATTTGTGACACCCGACCATATAAAAAAAAAACTCAAGCTACCGCACTGGGACTTCTCTTGTATATAAAGTGGATCATTGCAAACTGTCTGATATATTGTTTTGTTGCATGCTGTTATGATATTTTCTTGTAGCAGCCATATTAGTAGTATCACTTAGTGATACTGAATATACACGAAATAACACTGGAAATTTGTGACACCCGACCATATAAAAAAAAAACTCAAGCTACTGCACTGGAACTTCTCTTGTATATAAAGTGGATCATTGCAAACTGTCTGATATATTGTTTTGTTGCATGCTGTTATGATATTTTCTTGTAGCAGCCATATTAGTAGTATCACTTAGTGATACTGAATATACACGAAATAACACTGGAAATTTGTGACACCCGACCATATAAAAAAAAAACTCAAGCTACTGCACTGGAACTTCTCTTGTATATAAAATAGATCATTGCAAACTGTCTGATATATTGTTTTGTTGCATGCTGTTATGATACTTCCCTGTAACAGTCATATCGGTATGTTATTAATACAATCATCCTATTAACCCAAGAAATAAAGATAAATTGGCTGGTTTTTCCAATGAAACTTTTTCGTTGTAACACAGCAAGACATAGAATACTAACCTGACATGTGGATTATTAACCCACTTATATTTACATACAGTGAAATATATGAACAGTGAGTTTAGAAAAATACGAAAATTCAAAAAGAAAGCAAGTCACGATTCAAAAAGGTACAAAATTTTTTTTCAAAACAAACCAAATCGTTCTTTTTTTCCAGCCTGTGATACAAACAACTAATGGAAATTATGATTATTCCCACCTGTTTACTTTTTTTGCTTTCGTACGCGTAAGCGTACTCAAGTTAAAGTCTTGGACTAGCATTTGATATCAGTTTTAAATTTAAAGCACACATTCAATCATCAAGATGGATGTTCCATTCTATAATACAATTCCCAATCTACCCCGTTCGCAATTTCAATGTCGACATTGTACATTGATTTACAAGAAAAAAAATATTTCAAAGGCCCAACACATGTTGGAATGTACTGGTTTAAACCTTATAACTAGAGGTTATTCTGATAGGTATACTATAATTTTTGATAGGAAGCTGGTAGACAAATAATAAATACTCTAGTACTAACTGTCAAACATGAGTAACCAATAATAGCGACGTTACTGAAAATAGCCTCAAACGTCAAAAAAGGTATGTGTTATCGCAAGGGGTCTATTTATATAATATTATGGTAACTTGTATTCTATAAGTCAAACAATAAAGATCTGAACTTTTAGCTCCCATATATATAGAGATGTCGAGCGTAGCAGCAACAGCAGCAACAAGAACAACAAGAACAACAGCAACAGCAGCAGCAGCAGCAGCAGCAGCAGCAACATTAACAACAGCAACAGCAACAGCAACAGCAACAGCAACAGCAACAGCAACAGCAACAGCAACATCAACAGCAACAGCAACAGCAACAGCAACAGCAACAGCAACAACAACAGCAACAGCAACAGCAACAGCAACAGCAACAACAACAACAA
The DNA here is from genome assembly GCA_025093555.1 of Circinella umbellata. Classification (NCBI taxonomy): domain Eukaryota; kingdom Fungi; phylum Mucoromycota; class Mucoromycetes; order Mucorales; family Lichtheimiaceae; genus Circinella; species Circinella umbellata. The sequence goes on from JAIWNF010000061.1 coordinate 106,818, forward strand.
CAATAATAATGACTACCATAATAACTATTATGATGACTATTATGAAGATGGAGATGATTATAATTTGAATGACGAAACATCATGGGTTGATATCAGTAATGAAGAAAGCAATGATGAAAGTTCATCACAAGAAATTATTAATGAATCTCCAAGTACAAATAACGATGATATTATTATTGAACATGTTGAAAATTTATCTGATCACCCTGATGCCAAGCTTTATCAATTTAACAATTTATTGCATAACGTGGAAGAAAGCAGATCAGCAAAATTTAGCAAATCTCTGTTTTCATTAGCAACAAAATATGGTGTTTCAAGGAATTTTTATGATGAATTAATTAAAGATATCAACAGTTATAACGAAGGTATCAACGATCCGCTTTTAAGTTATTATCGATCAAATAATATAGCAACCGACGATTTTCCTATAAAAACAACAAAATATGATGTATGCCCTCTGGGCTGTAAAATGTATCAACCATCTGAAGAATCCCGACGCTGTAAATATTGTAAGACATCAAGATATATAACCAAAAAACGATCCCACAATAATGATGATCCCAATGCGGCGCAGCCGGCAGCAACAGTTCAACAATTCTCATTGATTGATATGTTAGCATTATTTATATATGAAGAATCATCAAGAAAAGAACTTTTATATCGTGCCCAATACGATAATCAAAATAAAGAAAACGGCGTGTATCAAGATGTTTTTGATGGTGATACTTATAAAGAAATGAAAGCAGAAGGACATTTTGCAAATCCACTTGATATTGCACTATCATTATATACAGATGGATTTTCCTTGGGGCCTAATGGCCAGCTTACTATTGTTCATTTCATTATATTAAATTTATCACCTTCCAAACGCTACGAGCATAAATGGATGATTCAAACTGCTATATTACCAGGTCCAAAGGCGCCACGTAACTTATTTTCTTATTTAAAACCATTGCTATCTGAACTTGAGACTTTACAATCAACTGGAATTCTTGTCAAGGCTGACGATCAAAAAATTTATCACTCACGTGCTCACTTGCTTTTAGCTACAGGAGATTTACCTGCAACAACCAAGATGGCACTTCACGTTGGGCATACGGCAAAATTAGGATGTAGGGTCTGTGAAGTAGAAGGATCTCCAGCAACGTCAACAAATAAAAACAACAAAGAAGTAAAAAGTGGAATGTATTTTATCCCTCAACGAAATCCACCAGCATTACATACGAAATTAGCTTATATCAAAGGCGACCCCGCAAAAGGAATTAAAAAGAAAACTCGTTTTCGAAAGTTATCATCATTCAAATCGCCAACTTTTTTCGGTTTAGATTGTATGCATCTAATATGTCATGGAATTGTAAAACAGTTCTGGAAGCTCATTATTGGTATATATGGTTCTAGCGGTAATCCATTTTATTTAAAACCTGCAATACAAAAAAAAATCGGTGCTGTCATGAAGAATTCGAAATCAACTATACCATCAACATTTTGTGGATGTGCTGTTGATATTTCTCAACAATCCGGTCTTCTACGTGCAAAAGATTGGGGGAATTTCGTTAGGTACAATCTTTATTAACAAGATGTAAAAAAAAGAAATAGAAATCAAATATGTGAAAAGTAAACGCCAACTCATAATACATTTTTATTCTATTAGATATATTGTACCCACAATTGTTATACATCATTTTAAAGACCAACAAACAAAAAATGCCGTCATGGCTTTAGTGAATGTTTGCAACATTGTGTTTTCTAAAAGCATTACTGATACGGATATTCAACGTGTTGGTACTGATGTAAATAAATGGCAAAATTATTTAAAAAGTTTGGTAACAAGGAAAAAGGTGAAACCGATGGTTTTCACCATCTCACAGCATTATTTAACCCATCTTTCACTCTTTATGCGGTCAATGGGTCCTATGTCTTTTTATTCTGCTTACGCAATGGAGCATGCAATAGGAGAAATTAAACGAAAGATCAAGAGTCGATCTGCCCCGGGTGTCAATGCAGGGAACGTAATGTATAAACTTGCCGCTCAACGCTATAATGAAAGAATAAAGAATCAAACAAATAGTCCGTCAACAGATGATAAACAAATACTTACGACATCGTGGAATGACGGCGATGCCTACGAAATATGGGGCCCCTTCTGGAAGGGTATTGTTTCTGAATACGATACATATGATCTCGAAACGTGTTTACGAAATTATTGGCAGATACACATTAATGACGTCAATGATAATATAAATTCGAATGTTGAATTTGGTTCGCGGTTGTGGTTGAATGAACATGATGTAACTGGGTCTTCCTATCGAGAGCGAGGTGATCATCGTCGGGACGATTTTTATGTGAAACTCACAATTGATGTTGATATTAATAGGCGTAGCCGATTAATCCAAAGAAAACCACGAATATATTTTGGGGAATCGATTTTTTATTTTCAGCATACACAGCAAACAATATCAAGACTCCTCGCTTTAGTAAAAATACTAGAAATAAACATTGATGGTTTCGGTTTTCCTTATATTTTATCAAGCTCACCATACAAATATGTAGTTGTTTCTGCTGGAGATATTGAATGCCTAGCAGGGCTTACAGCCATTACTAAAAGTCGGCGATATATAATATGGAAGGACATACATTCACTGAAGAAAAAAGATTGTGGCGCCCTTCGTGACTTGTATTAATAATACTTGTAAACAAAAAAAAAAATTTATCTGTACTTTTTCTCCGTTTTTCTCCGCTTCTTCTCTCCGCTTCTTCTCTCCCCTTCTTTTTTTTATCTCACTTAAAATGACACAGAACGATAGAAACAATACTCACTCTGTTGGTATTACATAGTATATTTGTTATTAACGGTCGTGGAATAAAATACCATTGTACCAGTTATATGTTTTGATATAAAGTATTATAATGTTTTTTTAATAAAGGTGAAATGGCAACAGCATTGCTAAGGTTAAAGGATAAAATGGAAGAAGAAAATAAAAAAACACGATGGGAGATAAAGAAGTTGAAAACGGCGTTATCAGAACAAACAGATGTAAATAAACGGCTGCTAACATTATTGGAAAAACAAGACTATAAAAATCATAACCCAGACGATAGTGTCGTCACCATGCTCCCGGATATCAAGCCATTCAGGCGAACTGTAGTAAATAAGAAGACCGGTAGATCCCGTGAAGTTTTAAAAGGATTCGCATGGGACTTATACCATGATCTTATAAAGGTGTATCGTAAAAAAAATAACATGAAACCATTGTCACCAGAAGAAATTGATACAAGAGTCTCAAACCTGAAACGCAAAGTCCAAAAAGTTGTGGATGAATTTAAATTGAAATACAAAATTAATAAAGATGCTACATGGAAAACAGTGAAGCCATATTACTATACAATGTATATTGATTTAGAAGAAGAAGTAGGTGCGCTGGTGCCTTTAAAGGCATGTGAAAACCATTGGGGGTCCCACATGGCGCTGGCTAAAAAATGGCAAAATGTTCAACAAGCATCGTCAAACAGTAGGAAAACGGACAATGGATGTTATCATGGTAAAAATTTTGCTTAACATTACCGTGTGTGAAATCTAATTTTTAGATTAGAAGGACTGACTGCCAACATAATATATTAAATATAGAATTTGAAGAACAAAATGAATATACTAATAATGATAATGATGATAATAATAATGATAATAACGATGGTGATAATGATGATAACGATGGCGGTAATGATGATAACGATGGCGGTAATGATGATATCAATAACGATGATGATAATGATATTAATAACGATGATTATAATGATTCTGATAATGATGATGGCTATGAAGAAGAAGGTAAGAGTCAAATTTTTTATGCGCAGTAGTATTGTTTTCTTCTTATCTAAACAATAAGTTAAACTGAAAATGTGCACAATAAATCAGAAATTCAAAACAAAATCGATGGTCAACAAGAGCAACGACAAGAAGAAAATGAAGAGGTATCCACAAGTGATAGTACCCCGGAACCTGAATATGATACAAGCAATGCCTCTGGAAATGAGGGGAATTACGAAATTGAAACCAATGATGAAAATACTGATCTTGATGACGAATACCCAGAAAGTTCTGACAACAACAGCAACAATACCAAGAAGAATAAAGGTCGTCAAACAATAAGAAAAAGAAAAGGAATGGTGCACGACGCAAATACAAGATATAAAAAAACAAACAAAACCACAGGAAACAAAAATTCCAAAAAACAAAAATAGTATTATAGCTATTAAAGACAAAGCCCCCTTTTCTATTTTCTTCCTTATATATATATATATTATTCAATTGAATACAAACTATTAGTATGGATAGAGATAAAATTTGAAATATTTGAAATAAAAACACAATTTTCGTGATCATATCATGTCACAACACTGGAAATCCTCATTTTTTCTGACACTGAAAAGCTTCAGTTTTAAACTGTTATTTTCTATACACTAGAACTCAATGGTTTTATACTGTTTATTTTTTGTACACTGCACATTGCTGGCTTTACACTGTTTAGTTTTTGTACACTGTATCTTGTTGATGGTACACTGTTAATGGTCATACACTGTAATTTGCTAAAATGGTACACACCTAACTAATTTCCAGTGCATAAAAAGAACCAGTGTTAACTTGTTCGTTTCCAGTGGTGATCCTTACTGCAGTGTTTCATCCTTGAATTCAAGGATCAACGGCTGGAACAGGTTATAATGATTTAAAATAGCGACCAAATTTTATTTCTTTCAAGTTTAAAGCATCAAAGGATTAGATTCAAGGATGGATCCTTTGAAAATCAATAGCTGAAATTTTGTTACGTATGGAAATAGGGATTTGCTACCGACACCCCAAAAACTTACTATATTAGGTAATTTCAATTCTTACGGACACCCCGCTTTTATATTTTTTCAAAGATACATAATACAGAGGAACTCCGTTAATTTCAAGCTTACATCTCCCATTTTTGGTGTGAAAATAAGGGAATGTGAAAGTCATCGGGACTATATATAGTTAATTATTCCTAAGGGCAGGTTAATGGTATTTTGAGATACTGCATATATACATAGCACGTATAATGCTGTTAATTTCTCTTATAAGGCTAGATTTAAAATATTTAAACATGTACCTTACTGTAAGATACATTTTTATGTCTTGCACGGAAGCATCATATATAAGAGTTTTTATATGAACTATGCTTAATATTACACAGTAAAACATATACAGTATGTACACCACAACATTACTGCTAAGTATATGATTACTGTATATTACATATGTTGTCATCTAAATTATATATCTAATTATAACCAATATAGAATATATTGTGTGCATGATGTATGCAGGTACGTATAAAAGAAATACTAATAATTAGAAATAATAATATACAGAATATGATTTTAGTTACGATAATAATAATAATTTAAAATGATATTTTCATTCTTCCATCTTTTATTTTTGTTCATTATATTGTCCTTCAACATCTTGTGTAGAAATAAAATCAAGATTCCAAAAACCAGGAGGTGTTTTTGATCGTTTAAATCTTGATCTATGTCGTGAACATTGTTGTATACGTTCTTCTGGTGTAATTAGAGTGCCATCTGGACCAGGTAAATTACCAGCTGCATAATAATACTAATATTCATTTATTAATACGAGACTTGTCTTATATATAAATAGATAAATATACTTACATCTGCACAGCATTTACATGTCGTTCCTGTTAGTTTTTTTCTTTCTTCTTTTTTACGTACTGCTTCTACAAAGGGTTGTTCATATCTAATTGGGAAGGGTGGGGATTTGAGGTTAATATTTTACATAGTATGATAAGACCCCTCCCCAAAAAAAAAAAGATTAAACGTACTCTACAGGTGATGGTGATGTGTGATTATGTAATGAATGTTCTGAAGATGAATAATGACTTTTTTCTGATGGAGGATAATTTATGGGTGATGGTGGTATATTTTCTTGATATTCAATTGAATTATATTCTTGTTCTTGTCGATATAAATTATTATCAATAGAGAAATATTCATCTTGAAATGGTATAATTGGATCAGATCGACCATCTGTCGTTTCATCATCATCTTCTTCTTCTTCTTCATATTGATCATTTACTTGCTCTAATAATAAATCAATATCTCGTACTTGTGTATCAAAAGCATCTAAAGCTTCCAATCCAATTCGTTTTGCAATACTATAATTGAAAGAGGGAAAAGGCATTGTTATTATCAGTTTCAAAAAAACGAGCAAATTGTTTTTAAATAATAATTACAATTCTCGAAGATCAGCAATTGTTTCGTTTTGTTGATTTATAAGTTTATTTTTTTCTTCAAGCTGTATTATAGTTTCACGTTGTTCATTATTTTTAATTTCGAGATTGGATTCAAGATGTCCCCTTTTTAATTCACCAAGTTCAATAATATTTTGTAATTTTTTTATAGTTTCTTCACATTCTAGAATAGTAATAATAATAATTGGGTTAAAAGTCTCATATTATTTATCAATGACAAAATGAAATCTTTTTTTTAAATCGAATTGACTTATTTACCTTTAATTCGTATACTTTGAAGTTCAATGTCAACAAGTTTATCTTTATGAATTTGACGTAATCCTTTTTTTTAAAAAAATAAAATAAAATGAGAATAAAATTACAAAATAAATTTATTGTTTACATAAAAACAACATACGAGTATATTTTTTTGTTAAATCCAAGTTTAATGCCATCGTCGTTCAATCCAACAAGAAAAAACTTCTTAAACAATAAATTTTTTGAAGGGAGTGAAAAAGGGTGGGGGGAAAGGAGGGAAGACCCGCAGCCTGAATAAAATATTTCATGCATTTGCATATTCTTCATTAACCAATCAAATTTAAATAGCAATTTTTTTGAATTGGGTCTCTTCGGAAGTTACCCGTGCCATTTTTTTTTCTCATCTTTTTTTTTGAAAACATTATTACATCACGAGAACAAAAAAACCCTTTCTTTTTGTTTTCTTCTTTTTTGATTAAATAGAAAGAATTAGTTAAAATCATTTATTAGTTAGACAGCACCTTAAAAAAGAATTATAATAAGAGTAAAATGATTGAAAGAGAACTTGGTTAATAAAGGTTGCATTAAAGATAAAAAAAAAAAAAAGAGTGGTGTGAGAAGCTTTTCATTAAGCCTATGAGAAAAAAAAATTATCATTCGACCATCCAACAACAACAATAATAATAACAACAACAAAAAAAAAAAGATGGAACAAATAAAAAGGACTTGTTTTCCCATCACCTTCTTTTTTCTTTTGTTTCTATTTCTTCGCGCTTTTTTCTTCTTCTTTTTGACTCTTTTATTTAAACCAAGTAAAAAACTTATAATGGATTCTCAATTTAGTGAAACTGTTGATCATAATAATGAACTTGATTCTGATACTGTAACATTAAATGGGTTCTGTTTTTGTACTCGTCATGGTCTTGAAGTTTGTAAGAAATGTCCTATGGATAATGTGTAAAGTATCAAATAGTTTAGAATAAAAGAAAAGTAAAAGAAGAGAAAGAGTGACTAATAATAATTATAATATATAATTAGAGGAATGAACAATTCAACAGTTGAAGATGTATTGCATGAAAAAGTAGCTGAAGAGATTCTTCAAAAGAAATGGAAAGGTGATGAACGTCCACCTTTAACTGTAGCTCATATGTGGACCAAGTTATCTGGTGGTAAACCTGGTTGTACTGCTCATAAAGAAGTTGGATGTCAAGAATGTTTTAATTGGGGTGATAAACTTGTAAACGAAATGCAAGGTGCTAAAAGAACTGCTCGTCGTATGCGAAAACATCGTGACAAGCATGCTGCTGTCGAATAAATAATAAAGTATTAAAATCATAACACACATATAAAGAAGTTTCCTTTCTACTATCCTCTCCCTCTCCTTCTCCCTCTCTCTCTCTCTCTCTCTTCCTTTCCATGGAATAAATAAATTATACATTTAAAACGTGTGTTTATCAATAATTGATGAGGTTTCTTTTAAAGAAAGTTAAATAAGGTCAATAGAGATAGAATGATGTTTTATGACAGTGGTCAATTGATGATGGACAACTTGGAAGAGTAGGTCAAGTAAAAAAAAAAAAAGCCAATGACCTACGTACATAATTAATTTTCAGGAACTACTTACTACGCATGTTTCCTTCTTATAACAATTCCCATAACACAAAATGTTGTTACTTATATTAGAGGATACGTCATATCTAAATAGTGAACTCACACAGTTTGGTATTAAATATGATGCAGTTTATATATAAAAAAAAAAGAGTTATTTGTCTTATTTGTTACATGTTGCCTACTGTTACTAATCATACAACAAAACGAGAATAATGATAAAACAAATAACTATATATATTTTGTTAAAAATAAGCATTAATCCCACCACCCCCCCATGGATTTTGCATTATTTTGTGGGGTTACTCAAAAATGCCGGAATAAAAATGGGTTAATCATTCCGCGGAAAGAAAACCTTTAGTTTTTACTACTTTGAATAATAAGTCAAGTTTTAAAGTGATCAAAATATGTTATAATTGAGGGAATCCACCATGGATCTTATTTGTTATACAACAAGAAACAATAAGTATTTAGGTTTCTAAATTACCTATAAATTATATTAGGTAAAGTTGTTGTTGTAGAATCATACTACCTTTTTTTTTCCCCGCGTATAATAATATGTTAGATATATACGTAGTGTTGAGAGACCACAACGAATTAAATAGATATAATAACTGTACAAATTAGGAAAGAATAAGATAAGATACTTTTATTTTCATTATTTTATTAGCAACATACAAAAAAAAAACTCTTCGTTTTGAAAATGTATAAGAGATAGTTATTTGACTTTCAGAATGAATGGAGTATATATGTAGGGGGTTCACCGTGAGACTGTCCTAACGGAAATATTGACGAATATAAAATATAAAAGCATTTTGTGTCAAATAAAAACTAAAACATGGATATTATTATAGTAAAAAAATGCTCCCCATGAATATAGTATGTGTGGAGAGGGAAAGGAAGGAAAGGAGGGAGAGGGGGGAGAGGGGGGGGAGTGGAAAAGAAAGATTTATTGTGTCACATCCTTTCACATTTCGCATGACTTTTTGCATTGTTTGTACAATCGTTTCTAATAAAATAATAATAAAAAGGGTGCCTTTTCTTTCTATTTCTTTCTCTTTCTAATATTTTGAAATGAATTTCTTATAATACGTATAAAATATATCTTTTTTTTTTATTATCATATAAAAAAGAAACCAGTCTATACAGCTGAACAACAGCAAACAGAAAAAAAAGAAAAAAAAAAAAAAAAAAGACTCACTACAACACCCATCCCATTATATCAATTGAAAAAAAAAAATGGCAACACGATGGTCCAAAAAGAGTAATAATAATATTAACAACAGTGCACCGACCACTTTATTCTCCAACGTCTTGTCACCTCGACAATTAGCAAACAAGACAATTACATTGGGTTATAAAAAATTAGATCGAGATTCAAAACGTCAACGACCTCAATACAATTTCAGGATTCATGTACTCATTAATAATACCATTGCAAAAGCAGAAAATGTATTAAATAAACGAACACAAAGAACGAATCGAAGAGTAATGGCAGCTGAAGAAGAAAGTGAAGAAGATTTTATACATATGATAAAGACAAATCATGAAGCGAATAGGACACTAAAGACGACGACGACAACAACAACAACAATTAACAAAGCAGATAATCATTCTCCATTAAGATCATGTTCATCTTCTTCTTTAGCAGCAAAAGATCAACATCCATCATTATCATCATCATCTGCTGTCATTGTATCATCAACGTCATTATCGATAAAAACAACCAAGGATGATATAAATGAAGATACGAATGACCATCCTATGACTGAAGAACCCAGCTGTCAACATCATCATTCTTCGATTTCAATAGGAGCATCATCATTATCTCACGACTGTAAACCTATAGTGATTCAATCTGTTACTACTCCTATAGAGTCTATCATTTAAAAAAGAAATCATTATCCTGTTATACACACAATTATTTCTCTTTATGCATTTTTTTCTTTTTTTTTTTACAATAAACATGCACAAATTGTTCCGCAACTTTCCGTTACCGGATTTATCCGATATTTTTGTAACTTTTTTTTTCCATTTTGTATATATCTATTCTATCTATATATACATACATATCTATTATCTCTCTTGTCTTTTTTATATATACGTAAAAAAAGCTATTAATCAAGTGCAGTTTTTTTTTTATTAATTGATTATTATTAAAAAGAAAATAAAAAAAAAATACAAGTTTCTTTTTTGAACGTGTCTTCACATGGGGAGGGGGCGTAAACATTCTTTTCTAAAGATGCATAGAAACTGCTTTAAAACATAAACATGTGGATTAAAAAAACTTATAATGTATACACTTGTTATAAACAAATAATAGATATTCAAAGAGCGAGAAGAGGGGGGAGGAGGATCATAAAGGTAAAGAAGAAGGTTTTATAACTTCTTTTTCTATGAATCGATTTTCTATTCCTTGAATTATTATAAATAATTCATCATCACAAGGAAAAGCTTCTTTGACACGTCGAATCACATCTTTTGCTAAACAATCACCCGCTCGAACCCATGCATCCTCATTATTATCCATTTTATGATTAGTATTATCATGTAAATGTCGAATACACAGTGTAGCTCTATCTGCTGCAGCCAATGATAAATCCAAAAATGTAGTTCTTGTATGTGTTTGTAATAAATCATTTCCATTCAATTGTACTTGATCTTCTAGTCCATCTCCCATTTTTTCATGACCCCCTTCTTGTTGAAAAGGTTCAATAGAAAAAGGTCGAAATAATAAAATCTTGACAATATTGTGAATCAAATGGATATGCATTTTAAGTTTCAACCACCTTGTTTCTGTTGAATTAAACGATGTGGACCATTGAACCCATTTGGGTAATGCGTGTTCCCATTCTTCAATATTTTGTACAAGTTTTAATACATCATCCACATCTACTTTACGTATCTTCTTATTTTCATTTTGATTTTCCATGTCATAAAATAATCCAAACACTTGTTTTAATAAACACACCAATTCTGTTTCTAATCCAAGTGTTGTTCCATAAAAATAATGAAGAGGGGAGGATGTATTTGTTTTTTCCGTTTGTTTTTGTTGAGAAAGTTGTTTTGCTGATCGTAATAACCAAATTTCAGCTTCTCCAATAATTTCATAATGACTCTTTTTGTTACATGATGAAGAAAATGCCATTGAATACACTTGATGATAAAGTAAAGACGCTGCTAAATGTCTCCATTGATCATTAGTTTCATCCCAATCATCCGATCCATACATGGTTCGTGTAGCCAGATGGGCCATTTCACTTTTTCCCATCCATGATAATAAAGCAGCACAACTAACAATAGGTAATGAAGGTGGATTTATATTCTCTTGTTGTTGTTGTTGTTGTTGTTGAAATACAAGTTCAATTAACATTGAGCTTGCATAATGGATACAATCATTGACTAGTTGTGTTGATTGAGATGGTTGATGCGTCGGTGATAATAATTGAATGGAAGCAGCATATGCAGTGGTTGTACATACAAGTTGAATTGGATTTTCATGTTTGTTGGTAGAGAATGATTTTTGATCGAATGGAATAAAAGGTTGTAATTGTTGTAGTAATGTAATAATATGATACAAATGAATAGGAAATTGATCCATGGAAAGTATATTATATGTTTGTCGTAAATAATTAATTAAATCGTCAAGTAATGGTCGTATTCGATTGTAATAAGGGGTATCTTCATCTTCTTCTTCTTCATCATCATCATTGTCATTCACATTATTGATGGTATTTGATATAGTATTCTTGTTGTTATTAACTACAAAATTGTTGTTGTTGTCATTATGATGATAATCAAGTAATGAAGATAATGGATAAACAGGTACAGTTACTAAATACTCGTCTTCATCCAATGGATCATCATCATATTCATCACCAATAGGATCTTCTTCATACCATTCCCAGCTCTTTGTCAATTTATTTTCTGGATCATTATTACGTAGTTGTTGAGAAAAATCTTTAGCAAAGGATGAAAATTCAATCATATTTCTTGCAACAGCATGTAATGATAATCCATGCGATGTTAATGACATGGACCAATTTCCAGGTAATGGTGATGATTCATTTTGTTGTTGTTGTTGTTGTTGTTGTTCTTGATTCTGTCGGCGAGGTCTTTTTATAATTGGGTTTAATAAAGATAATGATTCAATACTTGGCATATCATCTAATGGTGATTTTGAATTGATACTATTATTACTGCTACTACTACTTTGTCTACGTCTTTTTTCTCCTGTTTTTGCTGTTATTTCTTGTTCTTGTTCTTGCGTAGCATATTGTAACATGAATTTATCTTCCAGTTCTCTCAAAGTATCATAAAGACTTAATACTTTTTGTGACAGATCAGTTAGATTGGGAGGAGCATCAGGATATTCACACTATTTTGTTATATATATAAATATTTATACATATAAGAAAAACCAAATGAGTTGGAGAAAGAAAAAAACTGGATGAATGAATAAACAAGAGAAGAAAAAAAAATTGGCCTCATTTGTTTTTTTGAAAATAAAATAAAAATTAGGTTGGGTTGAGAAAGAAAAGAAAGAGCTTACAGGTTGATTGGACCTAGCACAACGAGTACATGCAGGACGAGTTTTTGAACATCTATATGTTTTTTTTTTAAAAAAAAAGAGGGCAAGTATAGTTTAGTAATAAAGTTTTAATAATGACCAACCATGTATATATATATATATATATATATATAAACCTTACTTTGCTTTCTTTTTACGGCATCGTAAACAGCTTAAATCTTTATTACCAGCACTATTATTTATAGTTGATGTAGATTTATTTTGGGACATTGACTAAAAAGTTACCCTTTTTTTTTTATTATTCTCTTCTTTCGTTGTGAGGTTACTGTGTGTTGTGTGTGTGACTGAAGGGATTTGAGGTGTTTTTGCCAGTTGTAGAGAATATATAAACACACACACATATATAACCGCTCCGCCATTTTTTATTTTAAACAAAATAATAATAATATACTATGTATAACATTAAAAGCTTATTATTATTATTATTCATATTATTATTATTCATATTATTATTAATTAATATTGAAAAGTTCATATGCATAGAAAAGGAAAATCATTTTTAGCTTAAAATATATAGGATTTTCCGGTTTCCGGAGGGAAAAAGAGATAAAGTGATCTTCTTTATGTAATATTTCGGGCCGATGATACGTCGCAGATATCCATATATAATGTAGTTTATATTATGTAATCTAATGCAAATATATCTATATATTGGGCGAAGAAAGAAAGAAGTATAAATATAATGATTCTTATTATGCATATGTAAAAAAAAAAAGAAAAGAACAAAGGGAATAAACCACTATATAATTTCAGTAATAACATATTATACATTATATTATTTATGCATGATATGAAATATAACTCGGATAATCGTAATGTAAACTTTATACAGCGTCATAGGTATATATATAAATATATACTCTCTCTCTCTCTCTCTTTAATCCGTCTTACGTATTTGAATTATTTATAAACTATAAATTAGAATACAATAGAGTAGAAAAAAAGGAGTTGTTTTTTATCAAACATATATGAAAAAAACTTTTAAACAAAAACCAGAAAAAATAAGGAAAAGATCTACACATTAATAATGATAATATTGTTACGTAACTAAATAGTACGTAATGAATATTTTATAAACAACCAAAAATCCGGTATTATGTTTATAAAAAAAAAAGCGTCAAACTATGTAAGAAAATCCCCCCTATTTATTATCCAGTTAGAAGTAAAAAAAAAAACATACGTATGACCTTTTCATATTAATTCTTACGAATTAAATATTATTGTTAAAAAAGTAACAAAGGAGTTGTCAACAACAGTAATAATATTAATATTAATAAGAATAATCATTATTATGCAATTTCTTTTTATCTTTCTTTCTTTTTTACAAATAATAATGACACATCGACCTAGTATTTCAAAGTTATATGTATCTCCTTCATATACAAGTCTTGCATCTCAAACAACATTGACTGAAGAAACTACTATTCCACCATCTAAACAATCATCTTCTGAAGATAATGAAAATCAACCCACTTCTTCTTCTTTTTCACCTCATACTCCACCTATCATAACATCATCTTTTAATAATATTGATAATAATAATAACGATCTTGATGACAATGGCGATGATGATGATGATGATCCACAAATAACTCCTACAAGATATAATATAAGAAAACGACCATTCGAACAAAAGGTATGTTGTAGTAAAAATAAATGTATAAATTTCTTTTTTTATAAGCTAGTCCAAATCATGTTGTGTTTTTTTAATAATATAAAGTGAAGGCACCTCTGCCAACATCATTACCATCCCCATCATCTAGTAGATACAATACCAAAGATATTAATCACAATAAGAATAATGTTGCAGTTACGAGAAATGATTTATCGATAAAAAAGACAACAGAATTATTTAACAAAACAATTGATAAAATAACCATTCCAATACGTAATGATTTACCTATTGCAGCAGCAGTAGAAACCAAAGTCATGGGTGCACATCATCATCGACATCGTAGTTTGGTACATCATTATTCTCCATTGACGTATGTTCCTAATAATCATCGTTTAAATAATACCAAAGAAAGTTATCATCATTATCATACAAAGGAAAGACTTGAAGATAATGGCAATCATATGGATGAGAGTATGGACGAAAAAGACCAAATAAAAAAACCCACTACCGTAATTCCTCCTACTGCTTTTACAACAGCAGCAAGTACAAGTATTCCAATGTCTCCTATATCTACTACCACTAAAGATAATAGATGTTCTATTGCATCTACTGCTATTGGTGAAGAAGATGCACGTGAACTTTTACAACAACATCAGCATAATTCAAGAATGAAAAAAGAAAGAATTATTGTTCTTTTAGGTGATTGTCTTTTGAAAAGTGGTTGTCCTGGTCACAGAGCTGTACGTATATTAAAAATAATACTATTCGCATAGTTCTAGTATGCGTAGTAATAGTAATAGTAATAGTAATAGATTATAATATAAAGTAGTATATAAGGTTTACAATTCAACCGGAATAATTAAAGGGTACTAAATAGATAATTATTATGCTTATTCTCTTTTTTTATATATAGGAAGAAGCTTTGCAACATAGTTCAAATATCTTAGGATTAAACAACGCAACGTTTTCTTTGTTACCAGAAACTGTTTTAGTGACATTTACTTCTATTCATGGTGGCTCTAAACATCAACAATCATTAATGATTAAATCCCCTGCTTCTTTAGATATGGGTAAAATTGGTGAAGTGCAACGCATCATGAATCAATGTTTATTACAGTATTATACTACAGTTGATGATAATGATATCGTTGATGATGCTACTTTGGAGAGTCATCCTCATCACCATCACCCTGACGACAAGGATCCTATCTTAGATCAATGTATACAATCTCTTCAACATGTTTCCAATTCACCACCCACGTGGGGATTTTTGGGCACTGTATTTTCGTTTTTTGCTAGTAGTTTTACAGCATGTGCCATGTTATTTAATGGATCATGGATGGATTGTGTTATGAGTGGTGCATTGGGAATCATTGTTTCCATGTTATTTGTTTTGGCAAGTTATCGACCTATCTATGGACGCGTTTTCGAAATATCCTCTTGTGTATTTGTATCTGCTTTAGCACAAGCATTACAAAATTATTGCTGTTTTACAAGTGTAGCTGTTTCTGGTGTATTAATTTTATTACCTGGATATGCAATGACGATGGCTGTTGTAAGTAACTCATTTCTTGAAAAATTGTATTGTATTGTTTTTAACTTTATTAATATTTTTTTTAAAGATGGAATTATCAGCAAGACGAGTGACGACTGGCACCATTCGATTGATTTATGCCGTATTTTATGCCTTTTTACTCGCCTATGGATTCCAAATCGGTAGTCGTGCTTATACAAGTATTGCTGAAGCCATTCATGGACCTATGGAAGTAGAACATGCAGATGATTTATGTGGTCAAGATCCTATTTCACAGTGGTATTATATACCTTTATTACCTTTATTAAGCATTTCTATTGGTATTTCTTATGGATCTTCTGTAAGACAATGGGTTGCTCAATTAGGTGGTACTGTTATTGGTTTTTGTTTATCCTATTTTATGAGTAAAGTTGTTCCAGATCCTCCTATCGTTGAAAGTACAGCAGCATTTGCTGTAGGACTTTATTCTCATTTTGTATTGAAATTAACTGGTGAACCACCCTTGATTTCAATGGCAGTTGGTATTACATTACTTGTGCCAGGCAGCATTGGTAAAGAAATATGATTTACAAGAAGATTGTGAACGATGACATATTTATATTTATATTTAAATATATTTTTTATTTTCTATTATTATTATATAGGTGTTAAAGGTGCTTATACTTTACTTCATCAAGAAGATACAAATCAAACTTTATTTCCTATAAAAATGTTAACAGTTGCACTCGGTTTAGCCGCTGGATTATTTGCATCTGCAATGATTGTTTATCCAGCAGGAAAGAAAAGAACATTATTATTATCCCTTTGAAACATGTATTCATTTATAAATATATATTAAACCTGTATCACCAAATTTGTAGTTGTTATATTCATATGATATATATATATACCAAGGGTTTGACATTTATTATTGTTATTATTGTTGTTTATTGAAAAACAAAAAAAAAAAAAAGAGGAATTGAATCGATTTTATTTAATTTTTTTTTTTTTTGTATGTTTCAATTTTTTGTTTGCTTATTCCCTTTTTATATTTGTTACATCCATTTTTTATAATAAATGAATATATCTCTACCCAAGGTTATTGGTCATTCTAATCAAGATAAAAACAATGATATTAAGCGACACAGTATAGATATAAAGAATTCAAGCCAACCCAATAAATGTGGTCATTCTGTTGGAGAACAATTGTTGTCCCTATCAACATCACCCAAAAATTCATCATCATCGAATAGTAGTGGCCGTAGTTCCTCTTTCCATTATCATCATTATCATCATCATCAACAACGGCATGGTAGTAATACAAGTGACCAAATACGTTTACAAAGTGAAGCACTTCGAAAAACATTTGATGATTTGGATAAAGAAAGTCATGGTAGTCAAAGTCAAGATAACTCGATTATACAAGAGTCGGTGATAACGCGGTCATCGACTCCTATGAGTAATGTATGTAATATTTTTTTTATTTTATTTTACGATAATAATTTATTAAATATGATTTTAATATATGGAATTTCATTAAAATATAAAATAATTATATATAGTTGTAAGTTTAGTATTATTATTATAGTAATAAGACAAAAGAACAACTCAAAATGAAATACTTAACAACATTGGATTTTTTTTTAGAAGTACTGCTGCTCTCTATGTACCTGTTACAGAATGTCCTGTTGTTACACCTAATTTATATGTTCCATTACCGAGTAGAATGCGACACTATTTAAATGATCCACCAGACGATATCTTACCCAACCCACCTTATCCATTAAGAACTCGTCAACCCATCAGTAAACGTTTACAACGTATTACAAATAGTCTTATATCCGGTACTTTAGTAACTAGTGATGATCATCAACAACGATCAAATTTAATAAAACCATTAAGAAAACGACACAGTCTAGCAAGTGGACAAATTGATCGATTGGTTCATGCTCATCGAGACGCTCTTGCTGCTAAAGAAGAACCTGTCATAAATCAAATTAAAAGTGAACCTAAACTTTGGTGGCCTGTACCATCTACACCTTCACCTGAAAATTATATTGATTTTAAACCACCTCCAACTCCTCCATCACCTAAAATATCTATTTTATCTCCTCCTGATATTTCTTCATATAATTCAAAGCATCCATTTGAAAAATAAATTTTATTCTTTTATTATATTTTTTATTATCATTTATTTTATTTTATTATATGAAAATAAGAAATAAAAAAAAAAAGGACTCTTCTTTTCTTTGTTTCTACTAACCAACTTTATATTGATTTTATACATATAAAATTTTGTTTTTTTACCATGTTTGGGTAATAAATAAAAAGTAAATTTGAGTTCTGTAATCAGGCATCATATTAGGTGCTCTTGTTAAATTGGCAGTTACTGTAATTTTAATGGTATTCAATCCACGTAATAAAGGAGCACTTTGCCAACTTGGTTCCATACCAGACATATTGAGTCGATTATTGTTTTGTAATACAGCAATGGAAATACGTCGTTGTTCAGGTAGTAAAGCTTGTTCAAGAACAGGATTAATTGTAATCGTATCCACTTTACTGGGTACTGTTAAACTATGTCCTATAACATGCCCATCTAATAATGTATTGAATGTTTTATCTGATGCTTCTATTTGAATAGCTTTCAAAGGTCGTACTATATGAAATTCATAATCAAAAAAATAATAATAATAATAATTAGTTTTATTATGTAACAATATACTTATGATTTGATTATCTCGCCATATGGTAAACAAAAAAAAAGATACTCACAGTCGCGCATATCAACGTTAAACATATCGAAAAATGCAGAACTTGTAGATAGATCTTCATTCATTTGAAGAGAAGGTTGTTGACCATTCATCATCATCATGGTTGTTGGTTCATTACTAACACCATTGGATACCATTTCATGTAAGGAAGAAGAAGGGGGTGGTGGATGTAAGGGTACAAAATCAGGTGTTGGAAATGCAGGATGTGCACTATTTGTTGAAATGGCACCTAAAATATTCATCATACCAGGAGCTGATGAAGATTGTCCATTCATAAAAGGTCTTATAATAGATCGACCTGCTGGTGTATTCATCATGCCTGGTGTAGGTTGATGTTGTGGAATAGATTGGGTTTGTTGTTGTACTACAATATGTTGTGGGATAGGCTGTTGAAGAGGTAATTGTGATGAAGATGTTAATGGTGGTTGTATCACCATGTTCATTGGTGGTTGGGGTTGATGGTGATTGAGAAGATGCATTTCAGGTGTAGGTGTTACTGTATTACGTTCTTCAGTTTGTGATCTTGGTTTACTACCAGGTCGTTTATAAGGGGGTCGTCGTCTATCATCTACTTCATAAGGAACATTGGATACAACCAATCTCATTACAGCAGGTTCTTGTTTTTCTGGTATACCAGAACGTGCAAAAGTTTTATCTTTTAATCGATTGATTAAACGCTATACAATTCAAATGAAAAATACTAATCAATATTTCTTGAATAAACAAAAGTAATCAAATAAATAATAATTACCAAAAGTAATTTTGCATCACGGAAAACACGGGATCCAGGTTCATTATATTCCATTGCATTTTCAAAAACTAGTTTTAAATCATCCCACCAATCACCAAGTGTTGGATATCGACGATGGATCATATTATTCTAATAAATTTTAAAAGGGTAAGAGTAAGTTAATTATATCCATACACACACACCATATATATATATATATAATCCCTCAATCACATACCTCCATCATACTGAGAGATCGAGGGTCTGTTATAACATTATAATAATCAGGGTATTCTTTACGATCAGGCAATTCTTCAAAAATTTCAGAATATAATCGTCCACTATAATTATCAAGTTAGTTTTTATATTCATACATAGAAGAAAAAAAAAAGGCGGGGGGGGGGAAACTTACGAATTATCAGTATGAACACGACATGCATGGAAAATATCTTTCATAAATTCAACAGGATTGAAATCATGCAAATCAATTTCTTCTACTGGACGAATTTCTTCTATTTCTGATTTGGGTGGACGACCTCTTCGTTTCTTGCCTGGTGTTGTTGGTTGTGGACTTTCTGTTGTACTAATAATAGTAGCTGGACTTTGAGATTTTTCTTCAGGAGACTTTTTCTCTGGTCGTTCTTGTTGTGGTTGTGGTTGAGGCTCTTGTTGTAATGTTGGTTGTTGTTGAGGTTGCTGTTGTTGCTGTTGAGGTTGGTGCTAATTTATTTTTATTTTTTGGTTAAAGAGTGTATAGATTCACACATTTGCACATGTAATATTTCGAGTGGGGGAATGCAAAGAAAAGAAAAAAAAAAGTAAAAGACTTACATTAAAAGGTCCTTTAAAAATGCCGATCCAACGAGGATCATTTTTATCATTGACTACATCAAATGGCACTTGATCATGAATATTTTTAGCTTTACGATTAGCATTATATTTTTCAACCAAGAATCGAGCCACTTCATCTCTATCTACAAAACCATTTGAAACAAAAAGTCTCCTAATTTAGTCAATTTAAAATATATATATATATATATATATGTATATTTTACTAACCTCCAAAAGCTGCCCATCCAAGAGGTGTAGCCGAATACCAAGTATCATTTAATTCAATATTAGCCCCCATATTGATTAATGCTTGACATATTTTGACATCACCATAAAAACAGGCAGCATGTAATGGACCCCATTTAAATTTATCACCAAACATTTCTACTTCCAAGAGTTCATTCACATTGATGGTTGGATCTGTTTCCAAAAGTTCCAAGGTTTTATTTTGGTCAGAACGACCAATGGATTCCATAAGCTCTTGTAATGTAACCGCTAATTTATAAGATATATATATGATAAGTATATATATTTATATATCATCCTCTTCCTTTTTTTTTAAAAAAAATTCTTACTTCTTTTTTTGCTTTGTTTATCAACAGCTTTTAAACGAATAGCTTTGACGTGTTGATGTTGCTGTGGTTGTGGTTGTTGCTGTTGACGATTACCAAATGCACCACCTGGTAATTTGAGTACAGTTTTGATTTTAGTTCCATTTGTTGTAGAAGGAGAAGTAGATGATCCAGATGCAGATGAAGGAGAGGATGATGAAGTTTTATCTTTTAAACTAATTCTTCTACTAGTTGTAGAATTATCATCTGGACGCCAACGCTTCGCCAATTTCTATAGTTTGATCAGTTATTCAATCCCAATAAAGTTGAAAAATAATATGATAATTAAGAAGTTTTAACATACATGAATTTTAACAGCATCTTGATATACTTGAGATTCTTTTATATTATATCTCTTTGCATTTGATACCATTAAATCAATATCTGCTTTTAATTCACTGACAGAATTGTATTCTTTTTGATCAATTTTTGTCTTGATATTAGATAATGCAATAGGATTCTTGATTACTTCATAATAATCTGGATATTGTCGTTTGGATGGTAATTGTAAAAAGAGTGTACTTAAAATGTATTCAGGTCTATTATTGGATAATATTCTTGTAAGTTAACAAAGTATATAGTCCTTTATCATCCTATTTATCCTTTCTTATACTTACTCATCTGGATCAGGATATTCTTCTACAAGTTTATATAATTGTTGACACTGTGATTGAACGGTTTCTGGAGATAATTCTGGTTCATCATCTTTTATTTTAATGTGATGACTCTATAGAATAGATAAAAAGGAAACGTTTTATTTATTTAATAATAATAATGATAATAATTTCTTTTTTTTTAAAAAAAAGTCGTACCTCTTTTTCCTTTCGTATCCGCTTTCGTTCTCTATAATCTTTATCTATTACACTTTGTCTTTTTGGTCTTCCTTCCATGCTTGTTAACATTCCATCAAAAATAAAAATAGGTAAACTTGTTTTTTTCTTTAATAATTTTATATTAATTAGTAATTGAACAAAATTCTTTTCTTTCTCGTTTGCTTATTGTTTTCTCTAATTATATTATATTATATATTATATATTTTTATTTTTTGATTTAAAAAAAAACATTATTATTATATATTATTTTTCACTCTCCCCCCAACCTTTTTTTCCCTCCCCCCAATAAAACAATTGATTTAGATCATTTATTTTACCTTTTTCTTTTAGATTAAAAAAAGTTTATGTAATAATAAAAAAAATGAAGGAGATCACCCAATAAGTAAGGAATAGGTTTATTTAAAAAGGGACTTCGTAAGTTTTTTTTTTTTTTTCTCCAATGAAATAATTATAGCGCGTCTTTTTACTCTTTCTTTTTTGTTTTTTTTTTAATTGAGTTTAAAAAGAAAAAGTTAAAGAAGAGAAATGAGTGTTTATGTATATAAAAAAAGGGAAAAAAAAAAAAAGGGTAAAGAGGATTAAATATTATTATTGTGCTGTGTGGTAATACGACGTTTTTTTTTTTTTTGCACGGCCTAATCCGTTCAGTCCGCATTTTTTGGCGGAATTTGAATTATTATTATTATTATTATTACCCTTTTGCCTAGAAAAAAAAAATGAAGCGAGGAAACTTCTTGGTAAAAGAAACAAACTAAAAAAAACTGCTGTCATTTTAATAGAGGAAGGGTACTTTGTTTTTCATAAAAGTTGCTGGGAGTTGGTCTAATTGAGAGAACAATAGTTTTTTTCAATGCTTGGCTTATGTTATATATAACCTGATAATAAATAGATTCTATCCAGGTTAATTTTATTAATGAATGAACAGAACAGAACAGAACAACAAAAGGTATTTTTTTTATCATTATAAGAACAAAGAAAAGAAAAAGGGGAGAGATTAACCACCTCGAACAGGAATATTGGGAGATATCCATATATCATAATCTTCCATATTTTCATAATCACCAAATGCATGAAGAGCCATAATCTTTAATTTATAGATACCTCTTCGTAATGGTTTTCCTATAAATGGAAGGGATTGAGGATGAACCGGTGATTCCATTTGACTCATCCCACTATCATCACCAACATAACCATATTCTTCTTCAAAGTTAGGTGGAGGATTCTCCATAGCACGGAAAAGCTTTGGATGATTCAATGCCAATTCTACTGCCATCGAAGAAGATCCACTTTGTGTTGCTATCGCTTTTTCAGGTGTATCAGCCACATCACCATTCCAAATCATTACCAATGCATCATGTAAATTATCTACATCATGTCGACCAACAAAAGACCAGTAGCCACCTGGAATAATACCCATCGGATTATCTTGTTCATCAAGGGCAGTTACCAACACAAGCGGAGATGAATGAATCAATTGTACACGAACTAATGCAGGTGAAATAGGACTCACAATGCTATCTGCCAAAATTTCAGGCATTGTTTCATTCATATAAAGAACGGGCAAATCACTTAGAACAGAGGTAAGTCCTGCATAAGGTACATGTAATGTATCATAAGAATCATTTTCTTTAGATACTTTAAAATATCCAGAATAAATCGAGGGTGCCATTTCTGAATGATTTTCTGGAGGTCGGATACGAACGGTCACATTGCTTGCACCATTGACAGGGATAGTCAATTTTTCAGGAGAGATACTTTCAATCACGGCTTCTACACGATGGCCTAATAATATATTAGGGTTTTTCAATGGTATATGTCCATCTTTCATATTATAACCTTCGACGGTACCAGCCGCTTGATGCGTAATGGTATATTCGGCAGCCATACGACCATTATTATGAATGGTAAAAGTATACTCATTGTTGGGTGCCATATGAGTCAAATCGCCAAGTTGAATTTGGGGTGGGGTAACTTTGGTGGACAGACGTAAAGCACGATAAACATCGACTTGACCACTTCCTTGGCGTGCAACGGATTCAAATGCATTGGTGTTGTAAATATTGAAAGGTGAACTACTACTAATAAGTAATGATCGTAAATCATGGATATCAATGCTCCGACCTCCTCCTTTTGCTTGTTGAAGTAAAGCAACAATACCAGTGACATAAGGACTGGCCATACTTGTACCACTCAATGTTGCATAGCCACCACTATTAGTTAAATATCTAATTATATTGATAATTAATATTTAATTTTTTTTTTTTTCGGGGATAGTAAAACAACTTTTTTCCATGATCAAATCAAAAAAATAACTCACGTTGAATATATTTGTCCTCCTGGTGCACTGAGATCTGGTTTGATACTTAAATCTGGACCAAGTCCCCATGAACTAAACGTACTTATTGTACCTAATATATATATTAATTGTTAATTACATAATAAAAACCAGTGATTTTTTTTGGGGGGGAGGTTATTATTACCTCCAGTATCAATTGGAAAGCTAGTGTCCTCATCAGAAAATTTATAAACTGCTCCAGGATTATTTTTAATAAACGTAAATAATAATTCACCATGCTCTTTAGATATACCAGCACAATCAATATGTATTAATGGTTCATTGCTAACGGTAGGTGTTACTAGACCAGGTTCATTATTATAAATGATGACACCTATGGCACCTGCAGCTTGAAGGTTTAGAGCCTATGTATATATACACAATTTATTAGATTATAAAAGCCTCTTTCTTCTGATATATAAACGCTTAAATAGATAGATAGTAATTATTTACCTTATCTGAAAAATAACAATCCCCTCTTCCAATCAATGCTATTTTTCCTGACAAATTTACGTTTTGTAATGGAGCACAAGCATCATTTTGGGGTAAAAAAGTATCTGAAATAGCAACAATTTCGACTTCCCGTGTTTCAAAAGGGTTTCCAGATGAAGTAGCATATCCTAAAATCAATAAAATGTTAATATTACTATTAGCATTATTATTGCTTCATATTTTTAATTTCCCTCCTCCATTATCAACTATATTTATATATAAATACGTACCTATAGTTTGATCACCAAATTGAAGAGGATGTGCTAATGCACGCATATTATCCGTACTTGCTACTGATATGACATTTTTACCCAAGGATGGGGCACCGACTTCAAATATACCTTTATCTCCTTCATTACCAGCTGCAGCAATCACAATCATTCCTTTTAGAGTAAGAATATCAGCAAGTATAGATGATGGGGAATCAGGCCATCCAAGATCACCAAGAGATAAATTAACAACATCCATGCCATCTTTATATGCTTGTTCCATAGCTTTCATGATTACATCATCGGCACTACTCCCATCACATCCAAAAACCCTATATGCTCCCATTGTAACTATATATATATATAAATAATAAAAACCCACCATTTAGATGTATCCCTCTTTATAAAACGATAGTAAATATACGTGTGTGAAATGTTTAAAAGATATTTACCATCTGGTGCTACGCCAGTGAAATCCAATTCTTTATCGTTTGCTCCAATTATACCTATAGAACAACATTTATCAATATTCTCACCCTCTAATTTAAAAGAATAGAATTTATACTCTTCTCCAGCATTATTTAATATCATCTTATTTACCAGTAACATGGGTACCATGTCCATTACAATCCAATGGATGTGAAGAAGGTATTGGATTCCCTTCCCCTTTATACTCATCACCAACAAAATCCTTTCCATAACGAACTCGACAACCTTCACCGAAACATCCGCCCAACGCAGGATGAACAAAGTCAACACCTAACAATGATGTTAACTACTACATTTTTTTTTTTTTTACTTTTTCTCCATTTTATAAAAACGGTCTTACCTGTATCAATAATACCCACTTTGATTCCTTTTCCTGTCAATCCAAATTCTTCTCGAAGTTGGGTTACACCTGTATTATGATAATGATCAAATAAACCAGAAATCTGACTTTTTCCTAGTTGTAATGTTTTTGCACTAGGTCTAGTTACTGAAGTCTATAATAAGAAAAATACATAGAAAAGGATTAACTTTTATCTTTTTGTATCCTATTCAGTGGTACTACTTTTCCCTCCCCCGCCCCCAACGGTGCAAACATACCACAGGCCAAGTTCGTTTCACTTTTGATCTTGTTTGATTAAAAAATCGAGAAGCATCGTGAGAATTATTGAATGTTAAAGAAATGGCATTCATATATTCAAAAGTATGTCGAACATGATGTTGAATAGTAGTAGTAGTAGTATCATTATTATTATCCATTAAAGAAACTAATTGGTGTGTTAAATTGATGTCTGGATGAAACTCTATCAGGTACGTATTATCAACAAAAGATTTTTCTTTTCGAGCCCACACATGATTATCATTATTGATATTAAATAATAATAATTGTAATATCAATGATAATAAAACAAAATGGAATGCCATAAGTTAAAAAAAAAATAAAAAAAGAACAATGGATAAACAACTTTTTCTCTTAACTTTCTTGTATTTTTTAAACTTTTAACTTTGAAAAAGTATTTTCCCAATCTCCCATATTAAACAAATATGTTTATAATATCTTATATATATTATATATTTGATGGAATAATAAAAAGTAAGTATGATATATTTGTTTGTTTGTTCGAATAGTTTATAGTACGAAATTTAATCTTTGGCTGTAAATTTTGCATAATAATCTTTAGTTTTGTTTTCATATAGTTCTTGTGTACATTCGGGTAATTCATCTTGATATGTTCCTAATACAAACAAAAAGTCAATCTTCTTATACTCTTTTAGAATTGATAAATAATTTTATTTTTACCTGGAGAACCTGAATAGACTGAAAATGAAGGTACAACTGTGTTGGGTGGTATAACTGTATTATCAGTGATACAACAACAGTCTTTAATAATAGCAAATCGTCCCTAAAATATAAAATATTAACTCATTATTCTTCTTAATCCACTTTCTTTTCCAACTTACAATAATACAGTTCTTTCCTATCGTAACATGAGATCCAATAGTAGCAGCTTCAACAATACTACCCTCCCCGATTGTAACATGATCACCTATTTTCATAGGATAATAACTGAACATTCTATATATAAATACGTCATGGTGTATTATTAGTAACGAGGTAAAAAAAAAAAAAAAACTATTGTTATCTTTTTAAATTTATTACCCTTTATATGTTTTGTAAGGGGGTCGTATAATAGATCCTCGAGATAATAAACAATATCGTCCAATCGCAACAACAACTGCATGACCTCCACCTGTCCTTCGAAGATCACCACGAATTACACATTCTGTTTGTATAATAGTCTATATAAAACATACAGGAATTTAAATAAATTAGATGCCATATGTATATTCTCGCATTTTACTTTTATTATTGTTCGTTTGATATACCTTGCCACCGAGAATAATATTTTGGCTTCCACAAATGACGGATGCTCTTGACACTTTATTACCTGTGTCCTAGAAATGAATACTAAATTAATCAATGAGATGTCTTTTTGTTTAATACTAGTTTCATTTTCAAAAAAAGAAAATACTAACAGTTTCTATATATTCAGATCGATTATAATAAACAACTGGGGTATCCATAGAGAATCAAGAAAGAATCCCAAAAAAAAAAAGAATAATATATAAAAGGGGAAACTTTCACTTCGCGTTTAAAATAAAAAATTAGGTGAGATTTCAAGGTTACACAAACACAAGGCAAAAACATAAGATATCGACAACAAAAAAAAATCTAATGCAATAATTTTATTCTTCCATACGTTTCTTTAAAGTTTGAGGGTCATATCCATGAACACCAAGATCATTACGTGTTTCTGAAGGATCATCTAATGTTTGTTCTAAATAAAATGCCTACAAATATATAAAATATATAAATATACATTCTCAATAATAGTGATAATTAAATTTGAGTAGCTTGTAATCTTACCAAAAATCCATCTCGACTTAACCAACCACGAGAATTACTACCAAAGCGTTGTCCCATTTGTCTTAAGAAAGGTGCAGGAGGATGGGATCCATTGGTTGTAAAAATAAATTGATCTAATTCTTCTGGTCGTAATGCTCCATCTTGATCTTTATCAAAATTTCGAAAGATCTCTTCAAGAGTTTCTTTTAATTCAGGTGAAAGTGTATCTTGTTCTAATAAAGGGGCTTCATCGTGTGATCCTTTATATCCTTTTAGGATTCCTTTAATTTCTTCTTGAAGTTCTATATCAATCAATCAATTGAAATAATAAATAAAAAAAAATATTCGGTTTTTTCCTAATAATCCATCCCTTTCATAAAAATCTATGTTTACCAGCAATAGGTTCGAATTCAGGATCAACGAGACGACCCGTACGTAATGGGATTAAAGCGTCCTCTAATCTATTAAGAACAAATAAAATAAATCCAAGGATATAATAACAACCAGCATGCGTGGGGAAAACGTCTAAAAATATATATATATACACAATATTAAATCAAAAGTGTCTCTTTCATGCGTCTCTCTCTTATCCACATAGTTTTATTTACCCAAGATCCACATCATTTTGGATGCTACTCGACTTAATACAGAAACATTGCCATCATTTTGAAATGTTTTAAGAAAAGCTTGAGCTTCTGAATATTCTTTTTCAGCTTGTGTCATAAGAGATTCATCATCTGCACCATCCACAGTAGCATTTTTTTGTGCATAATATTCTTTCCAGTTATTAGGTTCTTTTCCAAACTTAGTTGCCAAGTCAGGTGCAAGTTCTAATCCAGTCGAATGAGTAAAAATGTTATAAATCTCAAAAAGGTTACCAAAGTCATTATCGGTTTTACTATTTTATAAAAATAAAATAAAATAAAAGAACGCTTGTCAAAAAAAAAAAAAGAAACTTTATATAGCGTGTTTTTTTTTCTCTCTCTCTATCTTTCTTTTAAAAAAGCAAGATGATTTACCTCTTCCAAATGTTATTATTCATTAATGAATTATTCATTTGTTTTGAAGTTATTGAAAGTTCAATAAGATCATGGGGTTCGAGTGAAAGAGCGATATTTTCGTATATGGGTTGATTAAGATTCTCTATTCTACTCATTATTATTATTATTATTATTATTGTTTGTAAAGGGAAAAAAAAAAAAAAAAAAAGGTTCAATCACAAAAAAAATTTCGGATCCTGCTTAGAGCGGGGATTTCTTGCATTGGCTTTCTTCTATATCCTTTATTATGATGAGTTGTCATAACGACAAAATATTTGATTATAATTATTATAATCAAAATAAGGTAACTAAAATGGATGTCATGACAATATTGGTAATAATTATATATACAATAGTATAGAAAAACAAGATGCACGGCCTTGAAGATATGCAGGTCGGTAGTTATTCTTCCAAATGGGTCAAGAAAAAAAAAAGTCTATGATGTCATTTAATAATACAAGTTATGCATATAGCGTCAGCACATAAATGAAAATCTGATTTATTTATTTTTTTTAGTGACAATATAAACTTTTTAGCTGTTTTGCGCGTCGCTTATGGGTCTGAATTACTGTCTTTTTTTTTCCTTTCTTGTTCAGATCACCGCCATAGAATTACCAGAAATAGTTCCTTTGAACTATTTAATATATATTTTGTATGTGTTAATACACAACTAACTTTTTTTTTTGTTTAGCAAAAAAAGAAAGAAAAAAAAAAAGTACAAAAATTTTTGTGATGCCATCAGTGAATTTTTATATTTATTATGGAACTCAGTGGCACAAGATAAATAAAAACATTCATCATCTGTCATGAACGTTAGCCACGTGTGATCATGAATTTCTTTTTTTCAGCGCGGGAAATGCCAAGCAACTTCCAAAGTCATAGGAATTTAGATGTATACCACATAAAAGAATATCAACATTAAATGTTGTTTCTTAATAAAGTTAACACAAATGAATATACAGGTTATGGAAGGAGAAAGAGGAGTAAAAACGAATAATTTATCTGGCTAAAAAAAAGGGGGGGGTATTGAATGTGCTAATTTGATTGATTATTCAGCATTCTTCTACAAAGTACTGTAAACAAGTTGTGGAGTAAAAAAAATAAAGATCGCGCAGTAGTTTTAGTAGTACATATACCAGAGTCAAAGCTCATTGCCAAAAATAAACTAGGTGGCGCCATTTGGTGTACAAAAATTATTCCTACTTTTATATTTCAAAAGCATTTATTTCCTTTTCTTTCTACTCCTTCTTCTCCTTCTTTCTTTCTTTTTTTCTTTTTCTTTCTTACTCCTTGTTTTCGCACACATAAAATAAGTAAAAAATGACACAATTGTCAACTTCGCCTTCCATCGAAACAGCTTGGGAAAATCCTTTTTTTGAACTAGAATCAGATTACGATCCAATCATGATTGCTGCCAAACGAAATCATCATCAACAAGTACCCCCTCCTTCTCCTCCTATTCTTGTTCCTTCTGAAAGTACAGCAACGACTGCTAGTAGTAGTAGACGACGTAGTTTTACAACTGAAGATAATCCATTAAAAATTATTGCACTAGGAAAAACAGGGGATGGAAAATCCAGCTTATTAAATGATATTCTTGGGAGAGAAGCTTTTAAACATAAACGTTCTGTCAAGGTACGTAAAAAGAAAAATAAAAAAGTGTTATATAATAACTAAAGGATTCATTAAAAAAACACACATTTGGGAATGTTTACATTAGTCACAAACAGCTGAGGTCCAAGAAAGTAGTGGATTCTGGTCTCCATTACAACCTCATATGCCAGGAAAAGGAAACTTTGGTTGTCATGTTCTTGCTATTGATACGCCTGGTTTTGGAGATTCACAACTTCGTGATGGACAATTTATTCCAGCTATTCGAAAGAAAATCATTGAAGTCGCTGGTTTGGAAGGTGGATTACATTGTATTTTGCTTGCATTTAAAATATCTAATAGGTAAAGAATAAATGAATAAAAGTCATTTTACATGGATGGAAGAAGATTTAAATAGTGTGTGATATCTATCTAATTTTATTAACAACTCCCTTCCTCTTTTTAAATTATGTAGTATGGATACCATCATGACAGGATTACGAACCTTGAATGATCTTATGAAACCTAATAAAACATTTTGGAAAAATGTTATTCTTGTCTTTACACATGCGGATCCAAGTACTATTAATCGGTATCGTTCCAATAAGGTAACACTCAAAACTAAAGTGGGTCCAGAAATTAAAGATTATTTGGAATTGGAGGAAGAATTGCCTATGGTTTTCATTAGTACACAAAAACACATGTGCAGTTATTTTAAAGGAATGGGTGATTGTGATTGTGTTCATGGAAGTCGATATCACGCTGATTGTCGAAGACGTTTTTATGAACAAGTTTGGAAACGACGAAATATTCCATTTCAATTGGATGAAGAGGAAATGATTCGAATGGAAGAAGAAGAAGAGGAAGAGACAAGTGAAATAAATACAGAAGAACAATAAGACTCTATTTCATAGTTCTCTTTCAATGATGAAAAGATAGCTTCTTCTTGCATAAATCAATGAACATAACAAAAAATGTATATATCCCAAAATCTAGTATTATAATACCTCAGATCATTATTTTTTCATACTATTACTTATTATTATTTTGTAAAGCAATTACGTACTTATTCAACTTTTTCATTTTTATACCAAATCACAATATACATAACACATATATTCTAATTGTACAAATTTCGTATTAAAAATACACTAAAACCATTTTCTTTATCTACTTTTTCTCGAGTTAATTCAAATATACAATCTTTTAATTCTTTGCTATGATGTTATGATGTTATGAAAATCTCGTATATAACAAAGATATCGTCATTGCATAGTATTGAAGCAAACTATCCAGTGTCAAAGAGCATTTATTCTCTCATTAGCATCAAATGTGCATATGTCATATTATGTTGATTTATGCATTATTCCAATCTGATACGCATCGATTATATGCATTTCTTACTCTGAATAAACAAATGATTTTTTTTTCTTATTCTACTCGTGAATACAACTCTGTACATTATACACCTTACTTCTTTTCAACACTATGTAAATATGTTTTTTTTTTTTGGATGATGCAAAGTTATATGTATAATACATGTACATAAAAGAGTTATTATTTTGATGAGGAAGAAGGGGATGAGGGTGATGCAATAGTAGAATAATAATGATTTGCAAATGACACCAAGTCATTTAGTAATCCATCATCTTGTCTTGGCTCCTTGACAAATACAGCGGGTTGCCCTAATGGTGTATCCACTGCCTTATAACTTCCATCTGCCTCAAAATATTTTCCTGTCCAAATATGTCTCCATGTTGTATTATTTGATTCTCGTGGGAAATAGACCTTGACAAAAGAAGTAGATGGGGAAACAACAGGTGCAACCATTAAATAAGGTCCCAACAAATATTGTGAATGAATGATTCCACGAACAGTAAGATCATCTGGATAATAAAGAACAAGATGTCTCATTAAAGGCCACCCCTTCATATATGCTTCTTGCATATAGTGTTTACGATAAGCTGCAAGCGTTGCATAAAGTTTGGCGGTATGTGCAAGGTGTGCATAAGTTTCTATATAGAATTTTTATTATTGTTTGTTGTTAATATAAATGTTTTAAAATGAATGATCCCCCCCCCTTCCCCATTCCTTTCTTAGTCCTTTGTTTTTTCTTACCTTCGTCTTCATAGAATTGAGCATTTCTTTCGGGTAATATACCTAATAATCAAAAATAAAAAAGTATGAATGACTCTATGCATATTAATAATTTGTAACAACTGTAACAATTCGGTTACTACAAACCTTCCTGAGTTCGATAAACAGCAGTGAATGCAGCAAGTTCCATCCATCTGTATAGTAAATCCCTATTACGTATCATAGAAACACCGGGTAATAATCCTTCAATCGTTGTGGATCCACCAATATCACTGTGATTAAGAGCAAATCCAGAGAAACCACCAGAAAGCATACCCGTTATCTAAAAATTCAATATACTTCTTTAATACTGAAAGATCATTTTTCTCTTTTTTTTTTCTACAGTGTTTATAACATACTGCACTTTTAAGTCCATCTGTTTGATCCCATGTGACGTTATGATCTCCAGACCATAATAATTGTAAATAGTGTGGTGATCGTGTATATCCTGAACGTAAAAAGCATACGGGTTGTCGCTGATCATCCAAATCCGATTCTTGGATTGATTCATGATATAATTTTGCCCATAATTCAGCATATTGATTATGATACACCGACGGTAAATCATGTTTTGAATGTAATGTCACACGCTCATCATTATATGGTAAATTTTCACCCATATCTACCATCATTCCAGAAATACCGGAATCCCAAAACTGGTGCTTGATAACCTGTTTAAACCACACCACCGCTTCGGGATTCGACAAATCCAATAATCCTGCTTCCAAACCACCTGACTGAATCGTCTTTTGAGTTTTTACAAAATATCCATTTTGAGTTGCTTCCTGAAACAAATTTCGTTTTGCGTCTTGTTTTTGTACCAATAATGGATTGACATAGGAAAGCACCCGAATATTCTTTTCATTTTGTAGTTCTTGGATCAAGTTTTCCCAATCTGGATAGAGTTGTTCATCATGTTCCCAATGCCACCAAATGCGTTTTAATACAGTAGTATTGGTTAATGGTTGCAATCGTTGACCACACCAATCCGGTACAAAAACAGCAGCAATAGGTGTATTATGGTGTTCAGCCATTTGTGTTACAATTTGTCGTACTTTGGTAC
The DNA here is from genome assembly GCA_025093555.1 of Circinella umbellata. Taxonomy (NCBI): domain Eukaryota; kingdom Fungi; phylum Mucoromycota; class Mucoromycetes; order Mucorales; family Lichtheimiaceae; genus Circinella; species Circinella umbellata. Next base: position 140,212 of record JAIWNF010000061.1, read on the forward strand.
TACCGCCTTGAATACAAGCGACAACTCCTTCGTTGATCCAATCAGGTAGTGGTTGCATACGACCTGCATAAGATGTGTATTCGGTAATAAGATCGAGCATGGAGTCACCATCAATAATACGGCCAACAAGATCATCATTTCCAACATTGACACGTATAGTCACACGATCAGGTTCACACAGATTGAAACTTGCATATTCGGATGTTTCAAGACATAAGCAACGTTTGTCGGTAGTAATGTATTGTGGAACAGAAACATAGGATGCACAATGACCATCATCTCCACTAAAATAACCTTCAACAAAACCCTTGGCGGAGCTAAAAAATGATGTTGTCTTTTATATATATACGTTGGCATAGGAATTAGTTATATATTTATTTTTCGTTCTTCTTTTTTTTTTTACCTGTGGTCCACCACATCCGTGACCTCGTTCTCTATTATATTATTTTATACATTTAATGGGGATTGAAGATCCTTTCCCACTTTCCTAAACACTCTACACTGAAAAAAAAAGAAGTTTTTATTTTTATTTTTGTTGCTAACCTGATCAGAACTGGTACTTTATGACCCTTTAAAGAACCGTGCGTAAATTGTTCACCAAATCCATAGAAATCTTCATCCTTGTGACTTTCATACATCAAAAACAACCGCTGATAATCCCGCATGGCTGGGTCTCGTTCTGTGATAGAGACAGTGAATTGTAATTGATGTGGGCTGAGCTCTTTCAATATAAATTCATACCTCATGTGTGTAGGAGGAGCAATTCGAGTACCCAGACCACCCGATATAATCACAGTGTCATTATCACCATAACGAATTTGTTTAATAGTTTGCAATCGTGTTGGTTTTTCATCATTTTCAACAATTTTGTATAAACTATCATTATATTCCATTGGAGTAATTTCATCTTTTCCAAGACTGGATGCGAGGAAAGGGATATTGTGAAGTGCTAGTAATATCAATATAAGATTGTTTTTTTTTTCCTTTTTATTAATATAATCATCTCGAATATCATTAATATGACAACCCCCTCCCTTTCCCCCCAAGATTTATTCAAAAAAGTCTTTGTTTTACATTTCCATATGACGCGTCCCTTATTATTTTTGATAAAGACGGCTCTAGCTTCTTCATCCACTTGTATTTTAAAGTTGGCTGTTGAAAATTCTCGATCACTCACAGCGTTACCGATAGAAATGCGTGGTTCAACATAACTATCGAGTGGGGCTAATCCCACCGATTTTATAAAGGATTGAAACATTTAATATTTATTATAGAAAAAGAGGAATTGATAAAGAAGAAACCGTTTATTCTGTGAAGGAAAAAAAAAAAAGGAAGAAGTTAAAGAGAGAGAGAGAGAGGAAGAAAAAATCCTGCGTGTAGCTTCCGAGGCGATTTTGTTTTAACATTAACTCAGCTGAAACTCTTTTTCATTCCAACACTTTCCTTTCAAATTCATGCAAGAAATTATTTAATCCCTTTTTTTTTTTGGCTCCACGTATATCCTACTATACGCTTTTATCATGGTGATGTATTATAATCATAGCTTTTACACATAATCAATCCATTATATATTGTTTACATTAATAAAAGATATGTTACGTACGTCACTTTCTTTATTAACTTTCTTTTCATCATTTTTTAGAAATGATCCTTGTTGCATGACGGATTTTGCTATAAACGAACAAAAAAAGGACATATATATATATAGTTTATTACACATTATAACAGTAGACTGATTTGTCATTAAAATATATATATGTGATTATAATTACTTGGGTTACAACATTCCTCATGTATGTACCAATTATTAATAATAAAAAAAGGGGTTATATGATTTTGGATTGAAGGACCAGCTTTCACCAGTTCAATTAGTTTCAAGTTTCCCATGATGTTCTACGTATTCCAGTACTACTCAGTAAATGTTTCCCTTCTAGTCTAAACACCGAAAATTAAGATATGTGTGGTATATGATAACCTGTTCAACACATATACTTGTATAGTACTAAAAAAAAAAGCTCATTGTTACGTTCTAGATGATTATTGAAACTTCTCAAAATTGATAATAATTTGTCCCAAACATCTATAAAAACAAAACAGAACTATTTTTTAGTACTTCTAAAAACTCTATTACTTAATTTCAATAAGTCTTGCGCAATTTTGATTTCAGATTGTCGAATAAATTACCAATCCCCTCTACCTTTTGTAAAAGATAACCTTAATCATTCTACTCTAATGAGTCACAGAATACCATATAAGTATCTCCACACGCTGAATATCTCCTGAAATGCCGACTTAGAAAGTATCCAATCACTTCGCACAAAATCCCTTTATTATATGCCGATATGTGATCAAATAAAAGGAACTCTATGATTTCGCCCACTTTACTTTTCCGATTTCCTGATGTACCTACTAAAGCTATCACGCACAAATATTTTCCTGTGGGATTTGTAAAGGCGGGTTTATAAAACGATATGTCAATCAGAAAATGGAAACAAATAAAACGCGTTATGGTATAACTACAAACGAAACTCTTAATGAAAAGTAGGGTGCAGAAGTTTACTTTCTCGGGAAAAAAAGAAGAGCTCATTTCATTGTTTCAGTGTAAATCAATTAATCAGTCAAGGCTCTTCCACATTCTTTACAGTAATGATAATCAGATGATGTGATTGATCAAGCACTTCCTCAAAGTAGGGAAATAACAACTATAACAAAAGATTATCTATAATTTTACTAACCACTCCCTGAACCCCTATAAACTAAACAAAATGAAAATGTTGCTATTCTTTATAACGCTAATGACGATTTCTTTTATGATAAGGACAATTCTTACTATTATATCTATGATTCAACACAAGATGTAGAAACTATTAGTTAAAGGTTATATACAATTGTTGTTGTGGAGCGGGGGACACACGCGAAAAAAAAATTCGACGATGTGATTAATATAGTTAACAAGTTTACACATAGTATACACCAACCCCTTTACTTATAGAACCAATTAAATATAGGGCCTCTAAAATAAGCGATAATCACATCAAACAGCGTAAATGTCAAAAGCAGAAGCTGAGGAATGACAGAAAAGGATAACTTTGTTGAATAAATTGAAGTAGAATAGGAAGTTATTTATGTGGATAACACGATTTATATAGTAGTTTAACTTATTGATAGTCTTAATGGTAACAAATTAGACAATCATTTAAATATATAATAAAATAAATTGAAACCGTACGTATTATATGAAAAGTTCAATGTGCTCTTAAAATCATTGTTGTTAATTTCTTAATAAAAGCTGAAAATCTACAGATTGGAACGCAAAGGCAGTAAAAAGCTGAAGGCTCGACTGAAAATTTACGTGGTGTAATTGAATATCTCTCAATGCTTATACGAAATGGGAGTTTCACTCTGGATATTTTCAGTCAGCTATGAAACATAAATTCAAAATGATGTCAGTACAAGTATGGTTATTTCACAGTTGGTTGGAAGACCTGATGGGCCAACAAAAAAAAACAAATCTTTTCAGGTGTACATGACTCTAGACGACGTACTATATAAAATACATTATCCAGAGTCGTTAACAGCTTTTGTATTAAATGAGTTAATATTTATATTAATTTTAAATAAAAATGGAAGGGAAGGTCTTTTATGAGCATTTTTTCCAACAACTACTACTCATATTACTCTCTCAAGATATACCCACATTAAGCATGATAAAATACTATTAGTTAAATATATGAATACGAAAATAAAAGGAGTGATTATATCGCAGCGGGATTAGAAAGAAATATGAAATCAATAAATAAGGGTTTTTACTTATGAATACGTCATTAATATTATCACAAACATTGTTGAGTCAACGAAGTACCTTAAATGGTTAGAATGGTAAAAAATTCGCATAAATGAATACACTCTTTGCCGGAGGAGGGTTTGTAATAAAATGATATTGTTTATCCAGATATTATTCAAAAGGTACAACCTTCAAAAACAAAAACCAGGATAATCTTTCCTTCAATCGATTGAAAAAAAATTTTTCTTCGCTGTTCACAATTGAAATGGCTCAACGGAAAATAAATGAGGAGCTTATAGGTATATATCGATTCAGTACCGTTTCTACTGATAACATTTTATTATCATGTATATAGTATTCAAACATGATTAAACTTATAATTTATATATGATAATAAAACTTTTAGGCCGATATAAAAGCCTGATTTTTTTTTGTTGCTGTCGGTTCAAAATGATAATTCATTAACAATGGGTCTACTTATTATCTATTTTTTCCAATCGAACGTACATACTTTTTTTTTCAAAAGTATTCATCATCATATTGCTGGTGGCTGTAATAGAAATAATTAGGGAACAACACTTATTCTTTACTTTTATTTTTTATTCTTTATCAATCTGCAAGTAAAAAATAGGTACGTACATGAAAAGAAAAATGCAAGGCATATGATGAATGCATGCAATGGTAATGTGCAGAACGGTATTACAGCAGTCTTTTTTTATATTGTGTATTGGTCTTCATGAAAAAAAAAATATTTTGTATAGGTTTAGGAACGTTTATATCATTCATATTGATATTTAACTTTTTTTGGTAACAAAGAAAAAGTCTGTTCACGCTTTCATCAATGTTTTGAAAAAAAAAACGATGCAAGTGTATGTCATGATATATGCACATATAATACATTACATTATGAAATAACGGGGCTTATTCAATGTTATTTTCACTCAAAAATGTCGACCCTTCGATTTGTATTTAGAACAGTTAACATTTTTACTAATCTAATAAAGTTATGGTTTAGTGGGAAAATGAAAAAATAAAAGTTGCGGCGATCGTAATTGTAATAATAAAAACGCGATGGTCGAATAAGTATAATGCTTTAGAATATTCTGAATTTTTCTAATCGAGATAATTTCCATAGCAACTATTTTTATTTTGTAAGAACATTTTCGAAAAAATAATAATATATATTTGTTTACCTTTTGCCTCCTGCATAGTAACAATGATAGAGGACATATATATTGCTTTTCGATCGATTTCTCGATACAGTACCTGTAGAAATCTCTGGAAACGTCTGTTGATTTCGGTGTCACAAATAGTCGGATGGAAAAGCATTGATTACTAGAACAACCATACCTAATTATTATTATACATTTAAGATCAAGTAGTAAGCAATGAAAAAGAAAAAACTCAAAGTTATCTCTTCCTTTATTTCTTTCTTCTTTATCATATTTTTTTTGGTGGTTCCTTTCATATTAATACACTTTGTACTCATATTTTTTAAACCCATTCTTTATTATTTCTACCTCGCAACAATGTTAGAAAGAAAACCCAGCAACTTTTTTTTTTCTGGAGAAAATTATTATTATGAGTTGAGATAATACTAAATGGATAGATTAATCTTTGAATTGATTTTAGACAATAGGAGAAGCTTGTTTAATATTATTATAAAACCCTAGAATAATACTTACGAATTGATTATACCTGATATATCAAACTATTGATAATAATATGATGATAAGGGAAAGAAAGAGAGTAGTAATTATAAACTACTTTTTTTCTTGAGAATGATCAAAAGAATTGTTGACTCGGGAACTTTGCTGCGTCCGACGGTTTGGATAACAGAGTACAATTATGGAAATACCTTGTACCCAATGATTGGACATAAATTTTTTTTTTAAGAAAAAAACAAAAAGAGACTAATGAAAATAACAATTTAAAAGAATACAAGAACACATGTTATAATAAGAAATTATTCACACCAACTATATATATAAATATATCATATACTACTCATAATAAAAACAAAAACGCATGAGTTCCAAAAATGTAAAGAGTCGGAATATGTTTGAAAAAAAAATCGATTTTTGCCAATTTAGTGCATGACCGAACTTTTTTCTTTCTTTTTTACCTCCTTTTCCCTTTTTTTTTTTTTGCGCGTTTTAAAGAAAAAAAATATCCATCTTTTTCTTTCTTCCTATTTTCTATTTTATTTTTATTTTTTCATACTCTTTATTTTCTATCATTTTTTTTATCTTTATTTATATATGCTCTCCTTTTAACTAAAGTTTTCATTTTTACGCATTTATATTATATTTGGAATTATCCCCACTTCTCTTTTTTTTTTGTTCACTTGGTATGTTATTTATTATAAAAGATAAGAAAAATATTCTGGTCCGTTTGTCCCGCCGCACCGTTTACTTACATTGTTGTTAATATGTATATATTGATCTATAGTTCTTTTATAACTATAGCAACATCAGCCAGCAAACAACAACCTATATAAAACTTCTTTTAACTAACAAACAAAAGACATACTATGACTCGACCCAATGATGAATTACCTAAGGTCAACAACAATAATAACAACAAAGGTCGAAGTGTAATAAATACTCGTAAAAGATCCTTATCAACATCTGTTTCATCATCTTCATCCTCTCCCTCGCCAGGAACATCAGGTTCAGCAGCGTCGACTTCACGTTCAACTGTTGAAACACGGTCTGCTCAGAAAAGACGACAAACACTATCAAGTAGTGATGATTCCGACATGTCATCGTCTTCACCACAGGCGTCTAGTAGCGATACAAGCAGTACTACAAGTGCTAACCCTGTTCCACAAAGGATCTTTGTTCAGCGTAATGTCCCTGCTTTTTTGAACAAGTTATACAGGTAAAAAGAAAAACCAAAACCAAGTTATTAAATCACAAGCAAACAAACAAAATAATAATAATAATAATAATCTTCCTTATTGATGGTTGTCATCTTAATAGTATGGTCAATGATCCATCGACTGATAATCTTATCCATTGGTCAAAGGATGGCAAATCTTTTATTGGTATATTTATTATTACAATTATTTTGTTATATAGACGAATCGACCTTATATACACAGAGGAATATAAACTCTCGAGTCTCTCTTTTTTTTTAATACTTTTCTTATTTTGTCAATATATTTTTTCATATATATATAGTGGAAGGTCATGAACAATTCGCCAGATCCGTTTTACCGCGATTTTACAAACACAATACATTTGCATCTTTTGTCCGGCAACTCAACATGTATGACTTTCATAAGATTCCACATTTACAACAAGGTGTACTGATCAGTGATTCAAAACACGAAAGATGGGAATTCAGTAATCCAAACTTTCAACGTGGACGCCCTGAAATGCTTGTACTTGTGACTCGCAAACGTAATCGAGAAAGGGGCACTGATGATGAAGAAGTTAGTTTAGCAACCCTTGTCAAGGATATTTCAGCTATTCGTCAGCATCAGATCGGTATCAGTAATGAATTGCATTCTATGCAACAAGATAAAGATGTTCTTTGGGAAGATACATTGAATTCACGCGAAAAACATCAACGTCATCAAGAAGTCATAGCCAAGATTTTACAATTTTTGACAGCCGTCTTTTCCAATGGTAATAATCCCTTGACACCTTCAACAGCAGGAGTATTTCAACAACTTACCGGCAGTACCAATAATTTAAGTAAGCAACCATCTTTTTTTCTTTATTGAGAACAGTATTATAAAAAACAAATGAAGAAAAAGAAGCATAGTAGTAGCAGCAACAACAACAACAATGATAGTTTTATCACACTTCAACGAGTGAACGACATCAATGACCATAACAGCGATGATCACATTTTTTAAAAAAAAATACAGGTTTACTTTTTTTAATTCTCGGTAGTATTTTTTCTTCTATTCTTTTCATCAAGTGCTTACAATTAATCTATTATTTTTTTCTTTGTCAGCGATAAACACATGGAATACCAAAAGCTAATCATATCAACTACTACTACTACTATTGCCATGCTTTTTCTTTGGAAAATTTTCTTCGGTTTGATTACCTTTATACAATTTTGACTATTTTTTTTTATTAATTATTCTTCTTATATCTATATATATAAAGATATGACATCTAGTGTACCTCGCCAGTTGATCAAGGAAGCTGCCTCGTTGGCTGGTATGTCGGTTCCAGAAGATACCCCTTCTGACGAAAAAAATATGTCGGGTAAGTACTCATCCCCAGATGTGACACCACAAATGCAATTTTTCGAAAGCATTACTGCCGCAACAAATCAATTATACTCAAGTTTATTCAACTCTCCAAAATCATCAACAGATCCCTCATTGTCTTCTGAAGGTGTTACTTCTTCTTCTTCTTCCATTAGTACGCCACCTACTATTAATACAGGTACCACACCTACTACCCTTGGTGTTGCAACATCGTTAACAGGGACACAACCAGTACCTCCACCTTCTGTGCCCATTGTTGGATCTCCAACTCTATCTCCATCGACAACAATGGTAGAAAGAGGGTTAGCGACAACCGCAGTTGCGGCCACCAATTCACCTACTATACCTTATGGTGGGATGCTACATTCTATAGGCGATGAAGTTCGTTACTCAAGTAGTGTTTCATCTGGAAGTAGTATGAGTGACATACAAGGTGGTATCCAAAGCAATACACAAACTATAGATGCAGCACAACGATCTGTTCATGCCATTGCACAAGATATTGATGATTTACAAGTGAATGTTGAAGCATTGGCAGATAATTTAGGTATCAATCCAAGTCAATTGATGGGTAATGGTGATTTTAGTGGATTTTATGACCAATTTTCTGATGAGTACAGTCGCTTGATTGCTTCTGCTACTCAACATGACCGTAATCAATTGTTCGAATTGGCCAGCCACCGATACCATCAACAACAGCAACTACAACAACAACAACAACACAATAACAATAACAATAACGGAAACTCGTCCTATTTACATATCAATAATAACAACCACAATAATAATATGAATGGTGTAAGTACTAATACTCCCGCTAGTTCCTGGCGAGATGGGAATAAGTGTGGCGGTACACGCAATCTTACTAACCATGGTGGCTACACCATACAAAACGAAACGAATTATAATTGGAGTACTGACACATCATATGCCTATAATTTGGCGTGTTCTTTCTTACAGCAGCAATTAGCAAACAAGACCATTGCTGCTCGTCGAGCATCTTCGGCGAGCCGCCCGCACCGTGTTCCCTCTCCGGTATTAAGAACAAGTGTTGAATCTTCCTTTTGTACATCATCTCCTACACCGATATCTCAACAATACCAAGCACCGATTCAGCAACCTGTAATAGGAAGGGGAGACCAACAACATCGACAACATCGACAACAACAACAACAACAACAGCAGCAGCAGCAGCAGCAGCAGCAGCAACTGCAACAGCCTGCGTTAGTACCCGTGCCTGTACCTGTACCTGTTGCGATGATGCCTACCGGTCAACAAGCTGCTAGTCAACAACACATTCAAGCTCAAGCACAAGCACACGTCCAACAATTTGCACAGCAAATGGGATTCCAACAGCAACAGCAATTACCGGTTCTGTCAGAGGAATATATGGCGTTTTTAACAGCTCAAGCTCAACAAACATATGCAGGAATGGCAGCAGCGGCAGCGGCAGCAGCGAATACAAATTCTAATAATACTGACGATACCATTTCTCCTGCTCGACCCCCTTCAGTTATGCAAGAACAACAAACTTCCAAAGATCATATTGATCCAAGAAGCAAATAACTTTTTTTTTCATTTCTCTCTCTCTCTCTCTCTCTTTTGCTCATTCTCTTCTTTAAAATAACACACATTTATAATCATATATGCGCACTCCCACGTACATACATACTTTCTCTCTTTTTTCCTATCTCATTTCAAGGAACCAAAAAAAAAAAACAATAATTTAAAAAGGGGTATCAAATAATCTCCCATAAATTATTTGTGTGTAAAAAGAAAAAAAAATATATATATGATATCCTACAACTTTCTTCCCCATGTTACTATATATAGTCATTTCAATTGAACCAAAAAGAAAAAAACGCCCTTTAATTCTATTTCTTCTTTTTCAATATAACAAAAGGCATCCCATCATTAACCATCTTTTATTATTATTATATATATCATAAAATACAAATACTAAAAATAACCTTTTTTCACTCTCTTAAACCATTTTATTACGTACTCCTCTTTTTATGCCCGTTTTCAACAATACATCAAGAGTTTCGATATAAGCTCTCTGGTGTATTTATATGTGTGATTTTTTTTTTTTTTTTTGAAAAATTAAATAAAATAAAACAATTCATTCTTGTAGAAAAAAACATAATAAAGTACACTGTACATACATGTTTTTTTCTTTCTAGGATAATTAGTACTATGATACATCACAAACTCGTTTATAGTAGTTAAAATAAGAGTATGACAATATATCTAATAATAATTAAATGTCTTTCTCTGGGAGATATTAACTGTAAAGTGATAATAAATAAACTGTTTTTTCTTTTTTGTACTACTTGTCCTATGCCTTTTTCACATAATGGGTGTTTTTTTGAAAAAAAAAAAAATAATGTTGGGCGTAGTTTTGCTTTTAGAGTCATGATTGTTTTGTTTCTAAACTTTCGAACAACTTTTTAGGATTTCGTATGTAATCTCAGAGCTCAAATCAATCAATATTTTTGTTTATAAATTTAGAATGTGTGTAACTTTGAACTCCCAAAAGACGGGTGCCGTGTTTCTTACAGATTCATGCTAATCAGTCGCCGATTGATTTCAGAAGAGAAAAACAGTCGAAAACAATCTGTTTTTTTTATACATGTTTTTTTTACAAATGTGAAGCGGTACCTATGTATAGTATATGACTATTACATTATATAAATCGAAATACCAATAAAAAAAAGACCGAGTTTTTGTTGAGTAGTTATATTAAATAACGGTAATTGCGATATCTTCTTTTCAATTAATACGTATGGCGAAAATCTATAGAAAAAATGACCAAGTGATTTTTTATAGAAAAACATATAGTGACCAAGTGATTTTTTGTACAAAAACATATAGAACATGATCTGGACAAAGTGCTTTTTTATGCAAAATATCAGAATCACATGAATAAAAAAAATCAAGCGGGATTGAGTTTAAACTCTTTTGTTGCAAATCACATAAAAAATATGTGGCTGGGCACATAAAAAAAATCCAAATTTCACCTGAAAAAACACGGCACCCCTGATTTCTGCAGTAAAATCGTTCAAAGAATCGTTATTATTATCTGCAACTAGAAAAAAAATTGAATTATGTTAAACAAACGTTGCAAGAAAAAACCAATATATTCATTAATAAAACAAAGAGATGTCAATCACACCTGTTTGTCTTCCAGCATCAACTAATACATCATCATTGTTTATACCTGTTTTTCGAAGATCGACAGCTTTGGAAGTACGGAGATATTTCAAATTATTAATGTCATCAAAAGGTGTATCGTCAATATCATTCAGTTGGTATTGTAGTGTCATGGAATTAAGAATGTAAAATACCAGAGATTCCAGGGGTCTACCCCTGATAGAATCAAAAAGGATCTTCTTAAGAAAAAGGTTATCATAACCTAAAGATGGGGTGCCATGTTTTTTCAGGCGCAATTTTGAATTTTTTTATGTGTCTAGCCACATATTTTTTATGTGATTTGCCACAAAAGAGTTTAAATTCAATCCCGCTTGATTTTTTTTTATTCATGTGATTCTGATATTTTGCATAAAAAAGCATTGCGTCATTTTTTTTTTACAAATCATCCACTATATGTTTTTTGTATAAAAATCACTTATTCACTATATGTTTTCTATAAAAAATCAATTAATCAATTTTTTGTATGCTTTTTCATAAAAAAACTACTTAATCATTTTTTCTATACGTACGTATAGATTTTCGCTATACGTATTAATTGAAAAGAAGATATCGCGAATACCGTTATTTAATATAGCTACTACTTAACAAAAACTCAGTCTTTTTTTTATTGGTACGTATTTCGATTTATATGATGCAATAGACATATACTATACATAGGTACCTCTTCACATATGTAAAAAAGAAACATGTATAAAAAAAACAGATTGTTTTCATTGTGCTGAGAAAAATATGCAGTTTTCTATACCGAAGAGACGTGTGGAAGTAAAGGTTCTTTATTCATCTAGGGTCGTGAGATCCTTATGTAATTTGAAACTCCATTTCAGACTATATCTTTGAAATTACTACTACTCTACCATGTACGAAAATAGAGAAGACACACACACATATATAGGTGTTAGTACATTTTTAACGAAAAGTTGAACTAGATATTTGACTATAGCCCAGCAAGAACCCCAGTCAAAAAAATAAAAAAAAGGAGCTAAACAATCTTCCGGGTTATCGGAAAAAGAATTCATCAGACAACACCAATAACTTTTAAGTATTTTTACTCAATTCCTTTTTATCCATAGAATACTACTCCATTTGGTTCGTGGGAGACGATTGTCAAGTTTCGTACCCATCCGATTTTATGGTCCAATGGAACGACAACTTAAAACTTCTCTTTATGTTAATGTGCGATACAACATTAATCTATTAATAATAACTTACCATGGATGTTGTCAAAAAGGTTTTTTTTCTTATCTAACTATCCAAATACGTATTTTTCCCGAATAATGCTGGCTAGTAGTTTAGATTCTTCAAGAGAAAAAGTCTGCATGGATACATTAGAAAAGTTCATCTTCAACAATTAAAATAATAGTTTGGGTGTCGGTTTAAAGTTTATTTTATGTGTTACTATGTGCTTTTAATTTTTACTAGAAATATAATAATAACTTATAAGTTAACATACAAAAAAATCAAAACGGATATTTGATATATCATTATTTCATATATGGCTGTTAAAATATTGAAGGAAACTCAAGAAGTAAATGTAAAACTGAGCAAAATGAGTATATACTAGAGGGGTTTATCTGTCACAATTTTTTTCTCCCTATCAAATCATTATGATCAAAAGAAATAAATACACAAACAAATAAAAAAAATCGGAAACTCCATTGTAACGATCAAGTGTATATAAAAAAAACTTTATCTACATTAGTTCAAATACGTTCACATTCTATAAACAATGATAAAACTGAAAAAAAAAAGGTGGGGGAGGGGAGGTAATGACCTTTTGGAATTGATTTTTGGGTATGACGGTTTGTTGATATATCACAGTGCTATAATAGGGTGGATTAATCTTTGGCGGGGTAATTTTATGATGCCAATATAGGATTGATAAAATGTAAGATCAGTGGAAAAAGTTCGGATAAAAAAATATTGGTTACACAACTACATTTGAGTTTCCCGCATTTTATTCCATTTTACCTTATCTAAGCTCGAAAAGCTGATATCTCTCTCGTCCTCCTTAAGGTTCATAGCAACAAAAAAAAAAAACGCCGCTCGTTATTTTATTGGATCTTCATAGTATACTCATTTTTTTGATCTTGTATGATATATTGCTATCTATAATCTGGAAAAAAAAAATTAACAAACAAAAATGCTGAGTGATAGTAAATGAAGCAAAATAAAAATAAAACTACATCATCAATCAAAATCATCTGAAATCTGTAAGAGGTACCCCGCGTTCTCTATCTCTCTCTCTCATATACATACGAACTTATATAATGGCAATTACACATACTCCTTTTTTTTTTGGCCTGTGATAACAGAAAAAAGTTATGTATATTACATTGTGTGAAGTTATACAAGAACGAAAATTATTTTATTATCATCCGACCCTTAACGGCACTGATAAGAAATCCTGTGCTTTTATTGGCTACCTTGATCAAAACAATCTCGTATCACCAATAAAATTCATTAGATACTCAGAAATAAAGATATAATAGAATCAAGACAAAACTGGATAATATATACCATAAACGTTAATTCGTACATCAACCTATTAAACAAAGCCTTTTTCTTTTACAGTTCACCCCCAAGTTTGTCAATACCGTGCAGAAAAAAAAAACTTGTCACATCTCACTCTTTCCAATGTTGACCTTTGGATTTCCCGAAAGTAACCGATGATAATGAGAGGGGAAGACAAACAATCATTCTATGTTTTTCTGTAAATATATAATACACTGTTTTTTATAACCATATACACATACTTTAAATATGTAAAAAAAAAATAAAAAATCATTTTATCGTCTTCTTTTTTGTTATCAGAAAAAAATAAAATGTATAGAAAATGAAACAAAGCACATGTAAAACCAAAAGCAGCTGTTGGACGATCAAAAATTATGACGTGGAGTTGTAGTAACCAAATAGGTTGAACAAAAAAAAAAGATTTCGGAAAACAGGGACATCCCTTATATGATATAAAATGAGAAAATTTGTGTGAACAGAGAGGTTGATTATTGAAATATATCGGAGATAAAAGATGGTTGCTTGGTTGCTCAACTTTGGTTGGTGCATGATAAGATGAAAGATAACACATTCCGAATGGGGGACTACAATTGTTCATTACCGCTGATTATAGTCAAATAAACAGAGTTAACACCCCCAATTCACATGTAAAGTAAACACAACGTCAGAAATCAAGTGAATTAAAAAATGACAATAATAAAAAATAAATATAAGAACTAAGAAAAGATTCCAGTTTTTTTTGAGTAACATGGGGATTAGGAGGATAGTTTTTGTCAGCTTTAAATTGTTATATAACCTATAAACTTTACACACCCACACATACACATACACACACTACAATATACATGTGATCTCAGAGAAGAGATCAAGAAGATGTTATCATTGGTTATTCGACGTCCGAGATAAGGGATCCGGGATTATCGTAAGCCAGCCCTTACCCTTTTTTTTTGAAAAATCTGGATCCAATAAAGGATGCCTCCATCTCTCAGTTTTTTTCGTTTTCTTTTTTGCTGCATCTTTCTCTTTTTTATTTTTATTTTTCATCTTTTTTTTTTCTTTTCGTAATAGATCAAAAACCAAAAACCCCCCTCTCTTTCTTCAATATCTTTTGTCTATTTTGTTTATTCATATTCCCCAATTTCATCCCCATAAACTTATACATACAAACTTTTCCAAGCGGTTCTTCTATTACTGTACATACAGCATTTACATACAAACTCTTCTATTAAAGAAATCTAAAAGAAAAAACAACAAATAACAATGTCGATTAATACTACTACTTCTGCATCCACTACTATTACTACTCCCAAGAACACCTCATGGGCAGAATCTATTCCTGCCGCACAAGGCTTGTACAATCCTGAATATGAAAAGGATGCATGTGGTGTTGGTTTTATGGTACATGTCAAAGGCAAACGCTCTCACAAGATCTTGTCTGATGCTAGTGACATTCTTTGCAATATGACACACAGAGGCGCCAGCGGTGCTGATATTCGCGATGGTGATGGTGCTGGTGTCATGACAGGCATTCCACATCAATTTTTCGTCAATGAAACTTCACGTGAATTGGGTATTGAATTACCTGTTGAAGGTCAATATGCTGTAGGCAACTTATTTATGAAAGGCGATCCTGAAACTGTCAGTGAATCAAAGCGCGTATTTGAAGAAATGGCAACTGCTTTACATTTGAAGGTTTTGGGATGGCGTTCAGTCCCACGTGATTCTACCATTTTGGGTCCTGCTGCCAAGAGCAAGGAACCTGCTATTGAACAACCATTCGTCGTGCTGGCTCAAGACGAATTTGATGAACGTTATTTCGAACGTCAGCTCTATGTTTTGCGCAAGCATGCTACTCATACCCTTACCATGGCCAAGTGGTTCTATGTCTGCTCACTTTCTAACAAAAATATTGTATACAAGGGTCAACTGACTCCTCGTCAAGTTTATCAATACTTTTATGATTTGAACAATGTTCAATACACTACTCATTTTGCTCTTGTTCACTCACGTTTCTCTACAAACACTTTCCCTTCATGGGATCGTGCTCAACCTATGCGTTGGTGTGCTCACAATGGTAATTATTTATTTATTTTGTCTTTTTGGATACATATCGGGAATCATGAAACATGGAATTTTGTTTGAAGTAATATGATCAAGGGGGAATACGAAAAGAAATTTCAACTAACTTTTTTATTATTTGGTATAATCAGGTGAAATTAATACTCTTCGCGGTAATAAAAATTGGATGCGTTCTCGTGAAGGTGTCATGCAATCGGACAAATTTGGAGATGAGCTTGAATTACTTTATCCTATTATTGAAGAAGGTGGTTCCGATTCTGCTGCTTTCGATAATGTGCTCGAATTATTAGTTATTAATGGTGTTTTGACTATGCCTGAAGCTGTTATGATGATGATTCCCTCTGCATGGCAAAACAATGAACAAATGGCTCCTGAAATGAAGGCCTTTTATCAATGGGCTGGTTCTTTGATGGAACCTTGGGATGGTCCCGCTTTATTCACCTTCGCTGATGGTCGTTACTGTGGTGCTAACTTGGATCGTAACGGTTTACGTCCTTGCCGTTACTATTTGACTACTGATGATATTATGATCTGTGCTTCTGAAGTTGGTACTGTTTTCGTTGACCAAGAAACTATCAAGGAAAAGGGCCGTTTGCAACCTGGCCGTATGCTTTTGGTTGATACCGTCGAAGGTGTTATTGTTGACGATAAGCAACTCAAGGCTGAAACTGCCGCCAAGCGTAACTTTACTGAATGGATCAAAAACCAACGTATCACTTTGCCTGAAATCGTTGAAAAGGCCAACAGTATCAAGTCTTTCGAATCCAAATTGGATGAAACTACTGTCAATGCTGATCCTCGTCTTAAAGCCTTTGGTTATACTTTGGAACAACTTAACTTGATTATGGTTCCTATGGCTTCTACTGGCAAGGAAGCTCTCGGTTCTATGGGTAACGATGCTGCTCTTGCATGTTTGGCTGAACAACCTCGCCTTATCTATGAATACTTCCGTGAACTTTTTGCTCAAGTTACCAACCCTCCTATTGGTAAGTTACTGTTATTATTGCTAGCCAACAAAAAAAAGTTTGAAAGTATTTCTTAAAAAAAAAAAACTAAATTTATGTGTGTGTGTTATATAAAAAAAATAGATCCTATTCGTGAAGAAATTGTCATGTCACTCGAATGTTCGGTTGGTCCTGAAGGCAACATTTTGGAAATGAATGAGTCACAAGCTCATCGTTTGAACCTTAAGTCTCCTATCTTATCTATGGAAGAATTAAACGCAGTCAAGTCAATGGATAAATTCTATCCCGACTGGAAGGTTGCCACCATTGATATCACTTTTGCCAAGTCCGATGGTGTTCAAGGTTATGTTCAAGCTTTGGAACGTGTGTGCACTGAAGTTTCCTCTGTCATTGAACAAGGTTACAAGGTTGTTGTCTTGTCCGATCGTGCCGTCAATGCTGATCGTGTTGCCATCTCTGCCGTGATTGCTGCCGGTGGTGTTCATCATCATTTGGTCCGTAGCAAGCAACGATCTCGTGTTGCTTTAATGGTCGAAACTGCCGAAGCTCGTGAAGTTCACCACTTCTGTGTCTTGCTCGGTTATGGTGTTGATGCTGTCTGTCCTTACTTGGTTTTGGAAACCATGTGCAAGTTGCATCGTGAAAACGCCGTTGCTGAAGGTCTTACTCCAGCCAAATTGATCACCAACTTCAAGAATGGTATTGACAATGGTATCCACAAGGTTATGTCCAAAATGGGTATTTCTACCTTGGCTTCTTATAAGGGTGCTCAAATCTTTGAAGCTCTTGGTGTCGATGATTCTGTCATTGCCCGTTGTTTCGCTGGTACCGCTTCCCGTATCAAGGGTGCTACTTTTGAAATTTTCGCTTTAGATGCTTTGACTTTGCACGAAGCTGGTTATCCTACTCGTAACGTTGTTCAACCCGTCTCTTTGCCTGAATCCGGTGAATATCACTGGCGTAGTGGTGGTGAACCCCATGTCACTGATCCTATGGGTGTAGCTAATTTGCAAGACGCTGTTCGCCAAAAGAATCAAAGCTCTTGGGACGCTTATACCCGTAACTCTTATGAAGCTATTAAGAAGTGTACTCTTCGTGGTATGCTCGAATTTGATTTTGAAAATGCCAAACCTATTCCAATTGAAGAAGTTGAAGACTGGACCAGCATTGTCAAGCGTTTCGTTACCGGTGCCATGTCTTATGGTTCTATTTCCATGGAAGCTCACTCTTCCTTAGCTATTGCTATGAACCGTCTCGGTGGTAAATCCAACACCGGTGAAGGTGGTGAAAAGCCCGAACGTTCTTTGCCTATGGAGAATGGTGATACCATGCGTTCCGCTATCAAACAAGTTGCTTCTGGTCGTTTCGGTGTTACTAGTTTCTACTTATCTGACTCCAATGAATTGCAAATTAAGATGGCTCAAGGTGCCAAGCCTGGTGAAGGTGGTGAATTGGCTGGTGGTAAGGTTTCTGAAGAAATTGCAAGCACTCGTAAGACTACTCCTGTAAGTTATTGTACTATAATTATTTTTATTATTATTTGGGGAAGAAAAATAAAAAATGAGGTTTGTTTCCGGAATCACTAATAATGATTATTTTTTATTGATAGGGTATTGGTCTTATTTCACCTCCTCCTCATCACGATATTTACTCCATTGAAGATTTGAAGCAACTTATTTATGACTTGAAGTGTTCCAACCCACGTGCACGTGTTTCTGTCAAGCTTGTATCTGAAGTTGGTGTTGGTATTGTTGCTTCTGGTGTCGCCAAGGCTCGTGCTGACCATATCTTGATCTCTGGTCATGATGGTGGTACTGGTGCTTCTCGTTGGACTGGTATCAAGTATGCCGGTTTGCCTTGGGAATTGGGTCTTGCCGAAACTCATCAAACTTTGGTTTTGAACGATTTACGTGGTCGTGTCATTGTCCAAACTGACGGTCAAATCAAGACTGGACGTGATGCTATCATTGCTTGTTTGCTTGGTGCTGAAGAATGGGGTTTCGCTACTACTCCTTTGATTGCTCTTGGTTGTACCATGATGAGAAAGTGTCACTTGGTAAGTTTTTTTTTGGTGATAATAACATAAAGAAAACTGTTTTTTTTTTAAAAAAAATTCTAACTATATAAATGATTGTCTTAGAACACTTGCCCAGTTGGTATTGCTACCCAAGATCCAGAATTACGTGCTAAGTTCCAGGGTAAGCCTGAGCATGTTGTCAACTTCTTCTATTACCTTGCTGAAGAAATGCGCTCCATTATGGCCAAGCTTGGTTTCCGCACTATTAATGAAATGGTCGGTCATGCCGAACTTTTGCGTGTCAATGAATCTCTTCGTACTTTCAAGACTGCCAACTTGGATTTGAGCCCTATCCTTACACCTGCCTCTTCCCTTCGTCCCGGTGTTGCCAACGTTTGTGTTACCAAGCAACGTCACAACTTGCACACTCGTTTGGATAATTTCTTTGTTGATGAAGCTGAAGCTGCTTTAACCAACAAGGAGAAGGTCTTTATTGAAGCTAACGTTGTCAATACTGACCGTGCTCTTGGTACTACTTTGTCTTACAACGTATCTAAGCGTCATGGTGAAGCCGGTTTGCCAGATGACACTATCCACATTCAATTGAAGGGTTCTGCTGGTCAATCATGTGGTGCTTTCCTTGCCCCTGGTATCTTCTTTGAATTGGAAGGTGATGCCAACGATTATGTTGGTAAGGGTCTCTCTGGTGGTAAGATTGCTATCTATCCTCCCAAGAATGCATCATTCAAATCTGAAGAAAACGTCATTGTTGGTAACGTCTGTTTGTATGGTGCCACCTTCGGTCGTGCTTACTTCCGTGGTATCGCTGCTGAACGTTTCTGTGTTCGTAACTCGGGTGCTATTGCTGTCTGTGAAGGTGTCGGTGACCACGGTTGTGAATACATGACTGGTGGTCGTGTTGTTATTCTTGGTAGCACTGGTCGTAACTTTGCAGCTGGTATGTCTGGTGGTATTGCTTATGTTTTGGATTTGGAAGGCAACTTTAAGGAAAATGTCAACAAGGAATTAGTTGAACTTGAAACTGTCAATGATCCTGAACGTGTCGCTGAATTACGCGATTTGATTGAAGACCATCGCCACTACACCGGTTCCGAAATTGCTGACCGTGTTCTCAAAAACTTCAATACTTACTTGCCTAAGTTTGTTATGGTCATGCCTGTTGAATATCGTGCTTTGCTCTTGAAGGCTCGTGCCGAAAAGGAAGCTGCTGCTCAACAAGAACAAAAGAAGGTTGAAGAGCCCAAGAAGTGTGAACATAAGCCTGCTGAACCTGGTGTTGAAGATCTTGAAGATAGTTTGTTGGATGAAACTTCTATTTTGGAACGTCGTGCTAAACTTGATAAGATCCGTGGTTTCATGAAGTACAAGCGTCGTGGTGAACACTATCGTAATGCCAAGAAGCGTGCTACTGATTGGGAGGAAATCAACAACCGCATGACTCGTCCTGAATTGCACGAACAAGCTGCTCGTTGTATGGACTGTGGTATTCCCTTCTGTCAATCTGACTCTGGTTGTCCTATTGGTAACGTCATTCCCAAGTGGAACGAGCTTGTCTACAAGGATAACTGGCAAGCTGCTTTGGACCGTTTAACAATGACCAACAACTTCCCTGAATTTACCGGTCGTGTTTGGTAAGTTACTTAATAGCTTTTTTATAATTTGTTTTACATATGCTAATTCTTTTTTTATTTTTTGTCCAAAACTTATTACAGCCCAGCTCCTTGTGAAGGTTCTTGTACTTTGGGTATTTCTGAGCCAGCCGTTGCTATCAAGAGTATTGAATGCGCAATCATTGACCGTGGTTTTGAAGAAGGATGGATTATTCCCAATCCCCCTAAGCAACGTACTGGTAAGAAGATTGCTGTTGTTGGCTCCGGCCCTGCTGGTCTTGCTGCCGCTGATCAATTGAATAAGGCTGGTCACTTGGTTACCGTCTATGACCGTAACGACCGTATTGGTGGTCTTTTGATGTATGGTATTCCCAACATGAAGCTTGATAAGAAGATTGTTCAACGTCGTATCGATTTGCTTGCTGCTGAAGGTATCACCTTTGTCCCCAACTCTCATGTGGGCATTGATATCGATGCCAACACCTTGCGTAATGATAACGATGCATTGATTGTTGCTACTGGTGCTACCTGGCCTCGTGATTTGAAAATCCCTGGTCGTGAAGCCAATGGTATCCACTTTGCTATGGAATTCTTGCAAGCCAATACCAAGTCTCTTTTGGATTCTAATTTGGAAGATGGTCACTATTTGTCCGCCAAGGATAAGCATGTTGTTGTTATTGGTGGTGGTGATACCGGTAACGATTGTATTGGTACTTCGCTTCGTCACGGTTGTAAGTCTGTTGTCAACTTTGAACTTTTGCCCACTCCTCCATCTACAAGAGGTCAAGACAACCCATGGCCTCAATTCCCTCGGGTATTCAAGGTTGATTATGGTCACTCTGAAGTTCAAGCTCACTTTGGTAAGGATCCTCGCGAATACTGTGTCTTGTCCAAGGAGTTTACCAAGGATGCTGATGGCAATGTAAATGGTATTAACACCGTTCGCGTCGAATGGACCAAGGATGCTAATGGTCGCTGGGCCATGAAGGAAGTTGAAGGATCTGAACAATTCTTCCAAGCTGATTTGATCTTGCTTTCTATGGGTTTCTTGGGTCCTGAAGAAGCTGTTGTTAAGCAATTATCTCTCAAGCAAGATGGTCGTAGCAACGTTGAAACTCCCAAGGGCAAGTATGTCACTTCTGCTCCTGGTGTATTCGCCGCTGGTGATTGTCGCCGTGGTCAATCTTTGATTGTCTGGGGTATCAATGAAGGTCGTCAATGTGCCCGTGAAGTTGATTTGTTTTTGGAAGGTAGCACTTACTTACCTGTCGCCGGTGGTATCAACCGTCGTACAATTGCTAGCCGACAAGCCATTGAAGCTTCCGCTTAAGTTATCATTACCACTATTTTTCCTTTTTATAAAATAACAAACTATACTATAAGTTTTATAATTTTATTATACATTTCCATTTATACATATCCATTGTACAAAGCATACTTTCTTATATTATATTATTATTATTATACATATTATCAAAAAATAAAATAAATTGGGGTTTCTTGATCCATCAATATAATTTAGTTCGATAAATGTGGAGAAAATTGGCTATTTTCATTATTTTATTTGTATATATGTAGTATCTAAACAAGAAAAATATCAAAACTATCAACGGATGACCTTCATTGAATTGGATGAAAAAACTCTCCTACGTACGTACTCCTTCATTTTCATAGCAAGATATAATATTTATATTTGCATCTATACGAATATCAACGTAAAAAAGTAACAGCTTGAAAAGAAATATTTTCGTTTGATCTTACACTTGTGATATCTTTTTCGTATCTTATATCGTTGTTGATAATTGGCTGAAAAATATAATGCCGCTACGTATGATATGACAATATTCAAACTTCACACCAGGATTTGCTTCTGTATACAATAACAGCAGTACCAGCTCACACAGGTAATTTGGATACTACTTTTAAAAAATGTCCTGACGTGCTACTGTATACTCGTCCTTTGACAAGAGCAACTTCTAGTACGTATATGTAACAAAAAGAAACAACCTTTTTCAGTGGTGGTTTTAGTAATATGCATGACTTCCAAAAAGTAATGTCACATTTTCTAGACAACCATTTTGAAAACGTGATGTTGCTTTTTTGGAAATTATGTACCTTATCACGAACGACAATATATCCAACAGCGCCTTGGGCTCATATGACTAGATTTAAAATTTATTTTGCTTCTACTAAATACTATAGAATGTTACTGCGCAACAAAAAATAAAAAGTAAAACTGAATGCAGGCCACGGGATATGGCTGAAGGGCGCTGACATACAGAATAGAGTTTTATGGATAAAAATCTACTGCGCTACATTATATTACATTTACATATCGAATTTTTTTTTTCGCTTCTGATGAGGGACAAAAATCAGTGAACAATAAATTCTATCGGTTCAATGAAAAAAAAGAACGTGTAAGTTGTGAATCACAATACTTTAAGGCTCGAGTTAGAAACTATGTAACTCTTTTCAAGGCGTGACAATAGAACCGTTAGTAGCAGTAGTAATAGTAACAGCTATTTGTGAGATGGTTTTAATTATTTTTCAAGTAAAAAAAAGAACATCCAATGAATGCTGAAAATGATATATTCTTTAATAACTTCTTCTGTCACGACAAGAGAATTGGACTAAAGGTGTTAACTATATGGCACTATGAGTTTTACTCGGTTACTTTTAATACAAACTGTCATAATATGTAACAACAATAAATCTTGTTTTGAAATAGTAGCATTAACATAGCTGTCTCAAAGAGTGTATCTTTTTTTCTCATCAACTTCCAAAAACTCCCTTCTAACCAATGATTGATTCATTCCCTAGGTAAATAAACTAATAAACAAGCCTGTTTGCAGTTTCATATGTCGTATATAGTTTGGCATAAACACTTAAATGCAATGACATATGGTTATTGGAAAGCAGATTTTATATACAAACAGCTAACAATAATAATCCCAAAGTAGTAAAAAGACCATTTTTTTTATCCCTCGTGATGATTTCTTGTAGACCTGGCTATAAAAGTCGAAATTCATTTTTGTGATACAGTGGTTCGGATTCATGGTTAAACGACCAGTACAGAGCCATTAAAAATACATCATTTAATCCAACATCACTAGTTATTAGCCCAGAATAGGAAATATACGTATCAATAATAGTAAAAACGAAACAATCAAATCCTGTTTGTAAAAGACAAGGAGCCCTTTGAAGAAAGAAAAGCTTCTGTTTAAATAGATCTTATTAACTTACGTATTGCATTTTTTAATTCTTCATCATTTATTGTAGCCGTTGGTTTTTCTTACACTGTATGTAATTTACTACGTACGTATACTAGTTTTTATATAATTGGTGGTTTTGATGGTGCGGCTTGGTTCAAAACATTATTTCTTTTATTGACTGATGAAACAGTATTAATATAAATGTATCAAGAAATGTAAGATATTTTATTTTACTTTACATGTTTTTTTAAACAAAATAAAAGAAGGAGAGAAACTGCCATCCTTCTGTGTAGAGCAGTGAGTAACTACTATTAAACAAGATAATTTAATGGATTTTACTGTCACCTGGTAACATGACAAATAGCAATTTCATTCAAACCGCCTTGGAAAGTTCTAGTATTAATAAAAACATAACAATTAGTATAAGGCCTTATGTTAAACACAATCATCAACAGCAAAGCTATAGAGTATATACTATTTAAGAATTAAGCACATATAAAGAAATGACTAGCCTGAATGATTACGTTTTCGTTTTTTTTTGTGTAGTCTATAAATAAGAATTAAAACTTGAAAACAGTTGTTAGAAAAAAATGTCTCTTCACCAAATTATTCAAATATATATTAACAACGTTTTGTCTGTTGCAACGGTTCTCAGGCTTTCTTTTAAACATCTCTCGGCATTTGCCATTTTGTATCAAATGGCACTAAGTCGATGTCGACTCTATTTATGATGCTAATTTTTATCATCAAAAGACCGGCAAACATAACAAGAATACCAATCACTCCTTCCTCACGTAATCACTGAATGGTAAAGAGCTTAGAATATAGTTGATAATATTTACTTACCAAATCATTATTTCGCTACAATTTTGTAATAAACTATTCAGAAGAAAAAAAATAAAAACAAAGGAAGAAAAAAGTAAATGCAAAATCGAATCATCTTTTATATGCACAAACAAATTTTAAGAATATATTATGTATTTAAAGATCATTATGTTCTCATGCACTTTTCATAAAAGCTATGTTTTATTGCCTCTGCGGCAGATTTTTCCGAATCTTATAGAGTGCCTACATATACGTACCGCAGCAGAAACCAAGGAATTTATAGTATTGTTACTGCGGAACTTTTTATTCCCAAATAAGCTTTATTACTCTTTGGTGACAATCAGCTTACTGCTTTACACTGTTTCTATTGTGTAACATTGAATAAATATGCTCCTAAAAAAAGACCTTGTGAATTATAAAGAATGGTAATTAGATATATACCTTTTTCTATGTTTTTGATAATTATAGCAGCTTCCGGCTATACAGTGTAACTGCAACTAACTTTATAATATTGGTGAGGGAATTTTGAAGTTATTCTATACATTTTGTCACGTAATACACATCTTCTATTCTGTGATGAGAACAATTCAATTTATTCATGCATTAAAAGTCAAAGCCCAAATATCATATGAACAAAATACTGATACCCTATTTACTTGGGGACAAAATTTTTAATTTCTCTCGGTGTGTATAATTGTTTTATTTTGAAAGAGAAAATCTTACCTAGCCGGTTTTCATATACATAAGAAATAAAATATGATAACTGAAAATCAAATCAAATAATGTAAGTTTCAAGGGTGTAAAATGGAAAAAAAAAGATAGCACAAGCGTCAAAAAGATGTCTTTACTCAATATGGATAGTATTGGTGTTGGCTACTCATTGGTATTACTTATTCATGACTTTTTGTATTTTCAGGTATAAAAATCGATGCTTTGCGTACCATTTTGGTAGACTGACTAAGAAGTAAAAAGCCCATCACTAAGTTTATAATTTACTACTTATAAATATTCTCTTTCATAACATCAATTAAAGAAAACGTCAATGATATTAAAATAATTATTATAATTCTTAACCAATTCTAACCATTTACTTGCGCTTAGGAAAAGTTATCTTTCTCTAAGATTTTAAAACATAAGTTGCTTTATTTAGGTATTTTATTTTATTCAAGAGATTTTCTTACTCAACTTATATATTTATTATACGTACAGGCTGCATAAACATTTGGTATTTGAAAATAATACGTATCAACTGAATTCTCACTATAGAAATCTAATTTACAGAGGATCCCCGTTAATTTCATAGGGCCATTTTCCATTTTTTTGTGAAAATAAAGGGGTGTGAAAATTAACGGATACTATGAAATTTTTCTACAAGAATGTGCATATATTGAATACTTCAGCCCACTACTGTATATCTTTTATTGTATCAAAATACGTATTAATTAATAATTTATTTTTATACGATTGTTCTTGATGCATTTTTGTAACTATTTCTTTTTTTTATTTGAGCACGTCTATAGCACCTTTTTTTCTTTTGAAAAAAAGTTATATATAGTGCAGAGATAATTTATTTTTTATATTATTACATTTTTTCATCTTTTTCTTTTCATCTTTCTATATTTTTGCTTTATATATACCAAAACAAAATAACAGTACGTAACCGGATCTAACGTTGGCTTGACAGCTGAACAGTATAGTATTCTGGCTGATAAAAAAAACTTAACCCACGAACCATGACAAACCGATCGCTAGCATTATTAGGGGTTAAAAATGTTGTTTGAGGCACCTGATATTAGTACTATATACAAAAGTTTGAATCAAGAAAAACAAGAACAGAATAAATATTCAACAAACTCTTAAGAAAAAACATGCAAATGGCGTAATTAAAAGAGTAACCCATCCTGTATACTAATTTAATTACAATCCTTATATTTATCACATAATTGTTTTTTTTTATTTACACACCCGTCACCACGGCTAAAATGAGTAATAGAAATGAATGGATTTCCATGAATCTGCATGATCACTATTGACATGAAATTCTATGAAATGTGTCAGTTCATGGAGATCCATAGATCTATGCAAAGTCATAGATATTCAGTCATATCCATTACCTATTTATAAGCAGATTCATTCCTAGTTTCTAAATGATATATATTTTACTTTATGAGCATATACATTATACTGCAGATATAACATGGTTGAGACCACTTCTACTATATTATGATAGGCACTTTGAATAATAAAATTTTCTTTTTGTGGGCCATTAACTATGTGGGAATACTACTTCTTGCCAAACGGTCATGGGTTCACGAAGTATAAGTATGCAATTTAATAGATTATCACTCATATTTACAAAGCATGCATTTTCATTCATATTCATAGGTATTTTTTCATAGATATTTGTTCAGTTTTATGCCAATTCATATATCATTCAGAGCCATACATTGTCGCTCAGATTCATTAATTTTTGTAATAGAGATTCACGGATTTATTTTTATGAAGATGAATTATTGTCTTTATTCATGCATATTCATAGAGAAGCATGGCATTTCATAACCTATAAATTCATATTCATAGAGAATTAGGAACGGTAATTGCATGCAATTTTTAGCCGTGGTGCGTTAAGAATTCAATGCCGCCAAGTGCTGTGAAAGTGAAATTAAGGGGGATGTGAAAATTTTCTTATGTTATTTTTACCATTCCTTGATTTTTTGTGAAGTTATTGAGGTGTGAAAATTAACGGATATGAAATTAACGGGGATCCTCTGTATACTGACTTAATATCTCTGTACTAGATTCGATTAGTGTATAATAGTACCATATCATTATCGCTTAACATATATTATCTCAATCTAAAAAACATGGGTTTATAAGAATATGAATCGATAGGTTGTAATACAATAATACTACTCGCACTCACCATAAAAATACTTAGGCTGAATAAATATACCCTTTATAAAGTAAATATGAAAACATCATTCACACCGGCTACATAGAGAAAAAGACTGACGATGTAAAACTTTACAGCGTTTGTTGTTCACACATAACAAATGTCTCTTTTCCAAAAGCACAATAGCCAATAAAAATTCGAAGGAGAAAAAAAGGTCGCTTTTTCTTTTCTTAAAATCCAAGGAAAGAGGTGGATGGAGTCATGAAAAGTGACTGAAGAAGATTTCTTCTTCTTTTACCAGAGAGTAACTACGATCGAATAATATACAAATTTGATTTTTTGTATAAAAAACTGTGGTCATTATGTTGTAGAATAGATCTGAAAAACAATGGAAAGGAAGTAAGATATTTTATGCACCAAGTATTTGAGTATTTACTCCTGTTAAGATTCACGCAGCAAAAAAAATATTGTGAATATTAGCGCATGTTTATTGTAGACTCTATATTTTTCTTCTCCATTGCAAAATGCAGTGGTACTATATAGCAATAACAATTTCTTGTATAATGTACTGACAAGATAAAATATAGTTTTGCCTTTTAATGGATATATCATCGCGGATAAAAGGTCTCTGTGAAAGAAACATACTTACGTAAACAACTAAAAAAAGAACATTAACTGATGCATAGTATATATATATATATAGTCCTCGCTTGTATGTGTGTAATAGCAAAAGCGGTTAGAGCAGCTATTGTAGGTAGCTTACGCTATAAAATACACAATCAATAAAGAAATCGCTGTTTCATCAATAAAAGCATAGTTGTAATATGGATCGATCCCAAGTACGGACTAGGGTCATATATATATTTGTACAGTTGAATTACCATCATGTGGTGAAATAGATTGACAAATGATGGCTTTCCAGATGAAACGACATATTTTGGACATATGATCCTTATCAGCGTGATTGATGATAGTTAAGCCATTGTACTCCTTACAGAATAGGCCGTGATATCATTATAGTTAGTTGTTTGTTCATGGGATTTTTTGAAAGATAGAGCCAGCATGTATACTCATCTCTCTCAGCGTTGGCTTTTCCATTAATCTTCTAACAGGAGTAATAATTAATCACATTGATGTGTTCGACGTTTCGTAGTTGAATAAACCAAAGTAACTCTGTCTGTATTTTTTAATTGTCTTTTTGTAATATCTTGGTAATTTGTGTAACTTTGTATTCTTTTTGCTATATCGACCATGTGGATGACTTAAGAGCACATTGTTGTTGCGCCTGCTTAATTTTTTATTGTATTACTTGTATTTGATTCTCTTAATTTATATAATTTTTGAAAAGCGTCGTTCTTTTGTCGATGACGATGGTTGATAATATCCATGATGCTATCATTACCCATAATATAGCAGTATATATAAATTGAAGCATTATAATAATGTCCTATTGAGTATGACATTTACACTTTATTTATGTTTAAATCTCTTTCTTGCCAACTTGGAGACTGGTGACCCACTTTGAATAAGCTGGTAGGATACCCACAATCATTTATTGCTTGCTTCTATTATTTTCTATGACCACATTCTTATTCAAACGTCGTATTATAAATCTTTAACTCAAACTTATACTCGCATTACCATCTGGATACTGAATCATAGGCAACTCTTGGGAAGTTTGGTGACTATTTCATGGCTTAGTATATGTTTTGATTAGAGTCAAGTGCCATATTCATTAATTAGCATTGAAACTGCTTTTAGATAGTGTCCCTTTCATACTCATTATAAGTTTTAAATTATATACTGTTTCTTCTATACTATGCGTCTTGAGAAGCTAGTATTAACACCATAAAGTAGACCGATAAATATATCTGCAGTTGTTGCCAACGTCCATAGGTAATGAAACCTTAAAATATATGGGAAGAAAAAAAATTAAGGCGTCATTTCGGACGTTTTACCTTTTATAGCAGTTAGTTAGTTTTATTTTTTAATTTTTTGACCCTTGCCAACAAGCTGGTTTCGCTGTCAAACAATTATAATTAATTTCGGTCCAATTATCAAGTACTTTCATATTTTATTCGGACATAGTGAGTCCGATAGAACCTTTTTTCTATTTGTCCCTGAAAAGAAGAACGGTGTATATATTTAATATATTGTAATTTTGGGGGTTGCGGGGAATTGATGACTAGGATGGCCCTGCTTTTTTTTTTTTTTTTTTTTTTGCCCACACTTGTTTCTTATCATATCAAGATCTTGAAAGACAGCCCACAGAAAAAATGAGATCTTTCGATGGTACTAATGTTTTTATTCTTATTTTCTTAATCCGGAGAGAACAATTAATATCGTACTTAATTTTTTTTCTCGTACACAATGAAAATCATCAAATCCATTCACCATATAAATGTATACTTACAGTAATTTATTTATTTACTCAAATCTAAAAGAGGCAATAAAGTACAAAGAAATGACAACTTTTCTTATGTTATCTGCATGCAGAAATGCTTATTGATAGTCCGTTTCCACGTGGCAACTATAAGAAGACTAGCTCGTTTATTCTTCATGTATAGATGAGAAACTAGTGGCTGCAAGATGAAACTGAGATTATGCGGGGAAGTCTTTTTTTGTTCTTTGTTATGTGAGTGTTTTTGAGAATTACACAAATACACACGTACAAGCAACACACATTACATTTTATAAGCATATCACATAATAGTTGTGCTACAATAAACAAGGTCCAAAAAGTTATCGCTTCCTATCCTGGTACATTCATTTCCAAATTGCTTATGTACTCATTAAAGTGTGAGAGAGGTCGTTATGGTTTTGTGCTTCTCAAATGTTTATGTGTGTGAAAAATCTCAGGGACCATTGCTGAATTGTATAACGTGGCAAAAGGAAAATAAAAAAAGGTGGGGCAACAAACAAAAGGGTTAAAGGAAGAATTGCCTGCAAACGTGGAACCTACCTTTTTGAGATACTTTCTTCCTTTTTGCTTATCTGATACACTTTAAATGGGCGAATACTTTTTTAATTACATTTGTTTGTGTACTCTTTTATTTTAATTTTTTTAATGTGTGTAGCGTCAAAACATTACTATCACACATCTACTCTCTAGATGATGTGGGGGAGAAAGAGTTTGGGGGGTGGGTAAGAATCAAAGGTTGGGGATTGATAATGTAGTGTAATGCAATAGTATAGATCAGTGATTATTCTTATTGTTGTTTGAAAACTCGTGCACTATTATTATTTTTACCCCCCCCTGGGGTATTCTTATTTTGTTTTTTCTATTAAGCTTTCTCTTCTATCTAAGAATCTAGCACATCATGTATAATAATATATCAAACATTAATCATCAAATCATCGGGGCTTTCAATGAGCTGATTTTTTATTTTATTTTAGGAAAAAAAAAAGTCCTCTTTCGACTTTTTGCTATATATTCCCTCAAAGGGTAAAGGCCCGGGGAAGCAAAGTTTTTATTACATCTAATGTTGATTGGATCGGTGTCAACACATAAGCCCATTCGGAGTACAAGTTTTTTTTTCTTGGTTGCAAAAAAAAAAAAAATTAACGAAGGGAAGCAAGAATTTTCAAGACCCTTTTTTTTTTTTGTTATAAGATATTCCAAGACTTCTCACGCGCTTTCCCTCACTCTCCCGCTTTTGGTCTTTTTGTTACTTTTACTTTCTTCTTTCTTCTTCGTACTCACTTTCCTCTTTTACTCTTTTTCTTTTCTTTATACATTGTTTTTTCTTTCTCTCTTTATTTACATATACAATACATTAAGCTTATTTATCGAGTAAAGAAAATTAGAGCACAAAATGAACGAATACATTTTCTCTACAGGTGATTCAACCATTACTGCTTTACCAACCACGTCCCATTTTGACGATAACAACAGTATCACTGTTAATAATCATAATAAGCCTATACCACTTTATCATCATGAACAAGTACCATTTCATCATAATACCAGTGAACCTCTTTCTTGCTCTTCCTCATCATCATCACCGCCTGATATAACTTCTCCCCCACCTCTTCAATTTTTTCAACCACCTCAACAAGAGGATGAACCAATGTATATGGCTACAGGAGCAACAGATAATACTACCACCAATGACCCCTGGCAGCAGCAGCAGCAGCAACAAAATATTACTACAGCAACTACTAACCCTATTACTTGTGATCTTCAAGAAGTTCTCATGTATTATCGTACCCAACCTGAACTTTTAAAATTAATTCTTTTAAGTAAAGTAGAGGAAGATAAACGAAGGACCGAAGAGGCCAAATTACGTGCTAAAGAATTAGATATGTTATTATTGCAACAACATCAGTTAGCTGCTGCCACTTCTTCATTTCTCACAACAACCATACCAGCAGCAAATCAACAAGAACACATAAACATGTTTACAACACAACAACAACACCAACAACAGTCGGAAAGCCGAAGTTCTAGTGCTTCACCACCTCCTTTACTATCAACATCATCTTCAATGAACAATCGTCGTGATTCTGGTTCAGCTGGTATGGGAGAAAATGTTACTTCTTTATTACAGTCTTCATCTGAAGACCCATCCTTACATCAATCGTCACAACCTCCATCATTAGATGAATATAATCCATTTTCTCCTCCTGAAACACTTTCATCACCGTCAACCAACAACAATACTAATTTATTACAAATGAATAGGTTAGTATTTTATTTTATTTTATTTACGTGTATGACAGAGTATTTATATAGAAATGTGGAGTAGAAAAAAAAAGGCAAAGTAGAGTCTCAAGTGGAACGGTAAAAGAGAGAAAAAAGCGGAAAAAGGTGTTCTGTGTTCCTGTTCCAGATTTTTTTTACTATACAAGGAATCATCGAATTGTAATCTAACAATATCATATATGTATTTATATATAGTTATGCTTCACCCATGATAGCAAAACATGATCCATCTCCTCCACCTGAATCAGTACCTCAACAACAAACATCACAACAGAGAGCACCACCTCGTCGACGACGAGAGATGCAGGCCATCACTAAAATCGTCGAGACGCGTGAATATCCTTACTTGGACGGATATTTCTGGAAAAATAATGGTAATACGGTACAAAAAAAACTGGTAATAAAAGCATATATTACAAGTGTTCCAACAGTAGCAAGGTAAATATTGCTATTATTATTATTTAAGAGTGTGAAAAGGAATAAGTATACTAAATAAAAATTAAAAATTGTTTACAGGGCTGTCCAGTAAATAAGACAGTAACATGGAAAGAAAATGGTGAATACCTTATCAAGTATCGTGGGGAGCATTTACCAGAATGTGGAAAAGTACAACGAATCATTGATGTGTAGATAATAGAGCAAACGAGACAAAACAAACCCTTCTTTTTTTTTATATGTACATTTTTCCTTTTTCCTTTTTTTTTTATATATATTTCTTCCATTCATTTCATTTTTCTCATCATATTATTTCCTTCATCATCTTGAACACTCCTCCTCTTTTTTTTTTCTTCACACATCGAGTATTAAAACCATGGCAGCGAAAAAAGACCAACAAAAAATTCGAAACAAAAAAAAAAAAAGATCCACTCCCCCAACAATAACACCAACCCTTCTCCACTTTTAAACTACTACCGCTACTATTACTACTACTATACTACAACTGCTACAAAGTATACTTTTTTTTTGTATACAAACACAATACCCCATCTCCCCATGATATAAAACAAAACACAACAACATATTTCATGATTTAACAATTTATTTATAGTTTGATTTATATATGTATAAATATACATGTAGATATATTATATTATATACCAGTTTTGTTTCTGAGAGTGTAGAACCATGAACAAGTTTTTTTTAAGTTGTCGATCTTCCTGTTGGGTCTTTTTAATGCCGTATTTTTGGGGATGGGCGGGGAAAGATACAGAATCTACAATATATACTCTTTTATTTATTTATTCATCGTCGATATTCAGGGTCCTACATATCCATTTTATACAAATGAGGAAGATCTTCACTTCATAGTTAAAAAGTGTGGAGAAGAAGATTATCATAGAAACCTTAATGTGGGTTGCTATGGAAACAGCATAAATGATATACCGTTAATAGGGCGAAGAAAAAAAAGCTGTTGTTAGTGTGTGTAATTTGTTATCTGCCAGCATTTTTTTTTTTTGTGACCCCAATGTTTATAAACTATAACAGTGAGTAACAAAGATTACTGAACGTTGATTGGCTCAAGATGTTTTCTTTTTCCCCCACTCGAAAAAAAAAACCCAAAGATTTTTTGATTCGAGAAGTTGGAAACAGCTCAGTTTGCCTCAGAACAAGTTAAACTTTGTTGCTTGGCAGGTCGGCTGCTGCCGTTGGTAAAGTATTCTGTCATTTTACTCCCCAACCCTTCTCCCTGAATAGCTTCCATTCGTATTACCACTATATAATACACTATCGTTTTTTCCTTTTTAAAACATTCTTTTTCCTTCCTTCTCTCCTTTTTCATCAAACAAATAACAACTAATAACAAAAAGATAAAAGAAGAAAGAAAGTGTGTGTGAATAGAGAGCATAAATCCCATAAAAACCAATTAATCCAAACCTTATAAAAAAAAAGGTATAGCACTTTTTTTTTTCCTCCCAGAAACCCAGTACAGAATATACCCTCATAACCTTTTATAACGCAGTATAATATTAATCATAATAATTTAACTACACTCACGCACATAACAACAATAACCTTTCTTTCTCTTTTTCTCTTCCTTACTTTTTATTTCAACATAATAGTTTCACCTTTTATTTTTATTCTTATCAATATTATTTTAATATCTCTGTATTATAATACTTCACCAACAAAATCAAAACGAGCTTTACTTGTTCCTATTTTATTCCTCCTTTTGTTGATTTTATAATTTATAATAGCCATGTTTGCTACCTTGGAATTACCACTTCGAGGTAAAATATTTACGTTGTCTTTTTTTTTATTGTTACTGTCTTTGTTTCTATTTAGGAGTATTTATTATATCTGTTTGTTGTTTTTATTATTGCTATTGTATCTATTGTTGTACCAGGGAAAAAAAAAACTGATCTTCATCAAAAAAATGTTAATCACTAATTATATATCTTATAGACGACAGTCGACATAAACGATTAAAAGTGGGGCGTGCTTGTCATCCATGCCGAATGAAAAAGATCAAGGTAATGTATATACAGTATAGTCCATTTTTTCCTTGTTTCTTTCTATCTGTCTTTCACTCTTTTTCTCCTTTAGTCTGGTAACCCTCCCCCTCCCCCCCCTTTTTTTTTTTTTTTTTACTGTTTGCTGTTTATAAACTTAAACTAATTTTTTGTTTATTTGATATGTGTCAGTGTGATGGAAAACAACCATGTATGCAGGTACTTATTCGATCATTTTTTTTTCTTTCTTGCGTTATTTACGTTTTCTCTTATATAGAATTGAATGATATCAATCATATTGACATGGTTTCTCGCTTTTTTTTATTTTATTTACTTTTTTGATCTGTATAGTGTAAAGGTAATTTATAGCAAAAACAACAGATAAATATAGGATGATCGATCGAGTTCGGTCGTCTATGGTGGGAGGAACTCCGAAAAAAAAGGGATTGAGCGAGTCAAAACTGGAGCGAGAGGAAAGAAGTGAAACAGGTTGAGGAGGTGGGGTGTATATAGATATGAGTAAATTTAAAGCCTATCTCTCTTAACTTCTTTATTTTCTCCTATAATGTATAATTTTTATAGCTAGACGACGAAAATGCATGTACCTGAAAAACTCAGACGAGACGTACATTAAATTGGATCCTTTGACAGATAATGGTGTATCCGATTCGTTTTTTCAAGATATTGCGGAACGTGCTCAAGAACAACAACAACGCCAACAACGTTTAGCAGCTCAGGCAGCCCAAGCAGCTGCTTCAGGAGCTCCATCCACGAGTAATAGATCTACAACAGCAATGACAGAAGATAAGATTTTCATGGCAGATGATAGAATCGATAATTTATTTTCTGGCGGAGGGTCACCGCCACCAGTACCACAGTCAGTCAATCAACATAGTACGAGTAGTAGCAGTAATAACAGTACCACTGCTAATCATGTGAGTAATTCAAATGGAATGACAGCAGGAACACCAGCGAATGGAGGTTTGCTTCATCATCACCATCACCATTCAAATGGAATTGAAAGATCAACAACACCTGGTAGCGTCAGTAGTAGCGCTAACAATGGCAACAATAATAATAGTAACAAGAATCGGGCCAATACACGACCTGATAAAATGATTGAACAATTAACGGATGGACTCGTACGTTTGACATTACATCACGATGCGCCTCACCTTGACGACGATAATGTTACTCCATGGCGTAACTACGGTGACTTTGTGCGTTGGTCCCCAGAACCCAATTTACCACACTATTATACTGCGCCGATCGATATGCCGACACGGCCAATTCAAGAACATTTAATACATGTATTTTTCAGCCAATGTCATCCCATCTTGCCCACATTATCTCGAAGTATGTTTTTCGATCAATTGAATGTCAAGGGTCCATTGATTACACCACTACTACTCAATATTATGTATGCACATGCAGCCAAGCATGTTCAAGACAATAGTATCCAAGGTCATAT
This sequence comes from Circinella umbellata, assembly GCA_025093555.1. Taxonomy (NCBI): domain Eukaryota; kingdom Fungi; phylum Mucoromycota; class Mucoromycetes; order Mucorales; family Lichtheimiaceae; genus Circinella; species Circinella umbellata. The sequence goes on from JAIWNF010000061.1 coordinate 176,202, forward strand.
TTTTTACAACCGCGCCAGACGGTTAGTGGATGACTTTTTAGATGTACCTCGAGTATCGACAGTAATTGCATTACTTTACATGGCATCCTATACGAATGAAGACCAACCTGATACTCGTATTCGATCCAGTCGTGCATGGATGTATAGTGGTATGGCAGTGCGCATGTGCTTGGAACTGGGGCTACATACAACGAATTATAGCAGTCAAATGTCTCAGTTTGATATTGAATTACGTAAACGAGTGTTATGGACATGCTATGTAATGGATAAGTTAGAAAGCTGTTTAACAGAACGGCCCTGGATGTTGCGTGCGAAGGATATTGCATTAGAGTTTCCAACACCATTACCGGAAGATGATGTACAGGAACGGAGTGTATTGGAAGGATTTGGACAGTTGTGTCGATTGATGATTCTGATGGAACGGATTATTCATTTCTTTGCTTACGATATCAAGAATAGAAATAATAACAATAATAATGGAACAACAGTAACAGCAGTATCGTCGACATCAAACGGTTTGTTGTGGACAATGAATGAGGAAAATCAAACATTACACTTGCTGGAAGAACTTGGGCAATGGCGAGATAGTTTACCGGAAACTTTACAGTGGACACCTCAACATAATAATGTGCCTGCATCATCGATTGTCGCCAATTTACATTTGGTTTATTACGATTTGGAATTATCATTAGTCATGTGTTGTCGATATCAAGATGAACGATTACATCGTGAACGGCGCCGAACGTTAGCTAATACCATTACACACATTGTTTCACTTACAATCCAGCATCCACATCTAATGTATACCTTTGGTCTGACTGCATTTTCAGCTATTTTTGCAGCATTAACACATGCAGCCGATTTCGAACATCCGATTATGCAAATTGCTGAAGAAGCCAAGATGCAATTTCGTAAAACGTTGGAAGATGTACGAGCGATCGTGGAACATGTGCCTATTCGAGATATGCACAACTTTGCACGATTGGTTGACTTAACTCTACAGCCACCACAACAACAACCACCTCAACAACAACAAACAACAGGACCGACATTGCCCTCCATTCAAATACCAAGTAATAATAATAGCACAAGTACTGCAAATTCAGCAGCTAGTAGACTATCCTACGCTAATGCATTCTCAGCTATTACCAATCTTGTACATGATAATAATAAGAGCAGTAATGTATTTGCTACTACTAATCACCATCAACAGCCACAAGTGTCTGCAGCAGCGGCCGCAGCCATTGTTATGTCAGAAGCATTCAGTCAAGGGTCAGCATCAACAACATTGGCACCCTTCTCAACCACAGCAAATTTAGTTCCTTCGCCATTTGCAACATTTGATCCAACTTGTATGCCATCTTCATCTGCTGCTAAAACACAATCCGTTTCGTCTGTTGCAGGATCCAATGGTTCAGGTGGTAATGGCGAAGCTCCCAAGAGTATTGAGCCAGCAGACTATACTTTTGAATTAATTTCTGTGGCCGATGAATGGGCACGTACACTCATGTATCAGTAACCAACACATGTTTTTCTTTATCACGTTCTCCCCCTCCCCTTCCTCTGCCCCTCCCTCATTATTACTACATATACATTTTCATTATTCTATTATTACTATATTATTATTACTTATTATCATTTTAACTCAACTTTCGCTCCATTACATAAACATAACATAAACACACACGTAACATTTAGTTGCAATTTCTGACACGCACTTGCTCATATATTACACAAACAATATAACACAAAACACACACTTATTCGATCTGCATCACAAACAAAGCTCGCATTTTTTTTTCTCTTTTATATTTCCCCGTCCTTATTTTTTTTACTTTGCCAATGTTCATTTTTTTTCGGTACTTTTTTTTTTTACTTCTCTCACTTTCTGTTCCCCCTTCTTATTTCTACATCTCTCTTTTGTAAATAATAGTCTTTTTTTTTTTATTAACCTATTAACTTTTTAGCGACATCTACAAAAAGAAAGATCAGCATTTCTATTATAAAATGTACAATCTCATATTTTTTTTTTCTAAAAAAAAAGAAATTGATGATATAATCATATCCTGCTAATATGAGTAATACATGAAATACCTATAGAATAAACAAAGAATAAAAAGACACACATTGTTTTAATGTAAGACGAGGCAATTACATATATGGTCATAGATCATTTGACATAATCATTTCCCACACATGTTACATAAGGGATTTATCTAATTATATGATACGAAAAAAGGTTGTTGTTTATAACATTTACCAGAGCTTCAAACATCTTTTCAACACGTATCATCGGAATAGTACATATAATATATTGCGTGCATACCGTTACGTTATAACTTATAACATCAAATGATCAAATAATGTTACTTGTAGAAGATGAAATTAACGCCAACACTAGTACAAAATGACTCATGATACCTATTGCCAAACAGTTCATCATTTTATTTTATTTTTTTGGCTAAAAAAGAACTTTTATCAAGGTTTTACTATTTTTGCACGCTGTAGATTACACCAAAAAGAAAGATAATACACTAGTGTAATATACATACTTACAAATATTATTGGTATGAAACTCTCTGCTACTAAATTACTGTCATTTTTATGTGTAACGTTGTTCACTTTATTATATAAAAAAAATGATATTAGGTAATCCTCATATATCCTGCAATTTGGCGTAGCTTCCCATGGGAAGTTTTTATTTCTATTTTCGGTAAAGGGAACATTGATTGATGGGTACAAAAAATGACTTTATCATCGTCGTAAGTTTAATGGAGAGGATTTTTTTTATTACCTACTGAATATTATTATACTTACTATATTATCTTCTTTTCGATAAATATTATGTTTAGGTTCCAAAGGATGTTGGCCGAGATTCGCGCATCTTATCTCAAAAATCCCTGAAACAGATTGGTTTGTGTACATTTACTATATCAACAACTGATGGTGATAATTCGTGGCATAACAAGTAATAATCTCTACATATTACTATGCATCGATAGAGCTTTATTAGCACTGACATTTTAAACATTAAGACTAGTCTTTTCTTGCCCCCCTGCAATATAGTATGCCAATGTTAAATTGAAACCATGTATTTGTAAATATATAAAAAAAAACTCAAAAGCGAATTCGAAAAGTAGGGACTGTTCTTGCGTAATTTGTATGAATTGTCCCAAGCTGTTGTTTGTCATGCTTAAATTCTGTTATACTTTACACTTGCAACATTAACAGAAAGAGAAAAAAAAATATGAATAGTAAAGCCATTTAACGAAACTTACTAATAATTACAACTAGGTGTTGGTTCAAGTGTGGATTTATATACCATTTGAACTGCTGTTGTTAATAATTTCCATACGTTGTATTTTTGTCCTGAGAGCAAGTGCAGCCGTGATGTTAATTGATAGATTTATAGCCTCTCTTCTGCAGCGGTTGACTTTGACTTTGGGCTGTAACTTTTCGCTTCGTAAAAAAAGTAAAATTGACCCTGTAAAAAATTCGTACTTCATACATTTAAAATGAATTAGTCAATCATAAACAGCGTTAATCTCATGAAAAGTATGTACTCTGTAGCAGTAATGTTGCAAGTAGCGGTTGATTCCATTTTCAGATGAATGAGAAAAAAAAATATTTTGGAGAGAATGTGCGGGCTGTAACTCTATAGCCTTGGTGTCGATGGCTTTAAAAATACTACAGAATGCTTCACAATGCATTTACGTATAATAATCATTATTCTCAAAATATAAAGCAAATAAAAATAAAACCATCATCATAAAATACATCTCAATTTTTATTGGCGTGGTAGCACCATAAATTATTTCAAATATCCCATCGAGGTAGATGAGGAATAATTTTTTTGTTTTAAAAAAAAGCTGGGCTTGACAGTTGCTAGGTAACTTGGTAAAATTTTCAAATTTCACTTGTCAAATCAAATAAAGAAAAATAGTAATTACATATAGACTATAAACATATAAACATTGTTTTTTATTTTAAATTATTAAATATTACCAAACTTTACATTTATCACTAGGGTTCATTGGACTGCCGATAGGGCAAGAGTATGTTTTTGCAAAATGTTCAGAATTCATTAATGGACCGTTTACTCTCCATCGATCAGGTGCATGATGACTCGTATGTAACTAAATAATAGTAATGTAGATAATCCCATAGTGTTAGAAATAAGATAAACAAATTATTAATGAACAGTAATTAAAAACATCAAAACAAAAGTATCTTGCTTTTCATACCTCTTGTAAATCATTTTCAATTGTACTTTTACTACATCGCATTCTTGCAAAATTAATATAGAATAATTGTTCTTGGTTCCAATTATCTAATCCTGGTAATAGTTTATTATTATTACCGTGCTTCTTCCATGCTGCGTAAGCGTGTAATAAACCACCAAGGTCAGCCAAATTACCATTTAATGTCTGTTTTCCATTTACTGGAAAGTAGCTGTCGCTTTCCTTTTTGTTCTTGTTGTTACTAATATTGAATTTTGAGTATTGATCTTCAAGACAAGACGCAGCAGTATCAAAAGTAGACTGAGTTTCATTGGACCACCAGTGAATGTTATGTTTCCCTTGTTCGTCATAACGTCGCCCATGTTGATCAAAGCCATGTAAGATTTCGTGAACAATCATGACACCTAAAGACCCATAGTTAAGATAATCTGGGCCATTGGAATCATAGAAAGGTGGTTGTAACATGGCAGCAGGAATTTGTACCTGATTGTTTAAAAATATATATGGTTAACTTTTTTTCAAGCTTATAACATTAACAACAGCAATATTAATAATCACATATAGTAAACTAATCCCATGGGCTGATGATGAGAGAGGTAATTTTCTACATACCTTGTTAAGAGGAAGATTGTATAAAACGCCAACATGCTGCGGAACAATGTCCCATGTACCACGATCAATGGGATTATGCAAACTATCTAAATTATTTTTGACTTTCCATCGACTAGCACTTTGCACGGTTTTGAAAAAGTTGTTTTCATCGGGTACAACTGCTTCATAAAATTCAGCAAGTGAAATGGGTGATTGGGTATCCGGTGCAACTGTTGGGTAGCATACTTGTTGATCCAGTTGATGAATCTACAGAAGCAATGTAAAATTCATAAAAATTATGAGCATTTTTCAATACACTCAGTCCATATTTAAACTTTCCATTAGATGAAAAAAAGCAATATTTTTACCTTTCTTAGTGCAGCATTTCTATCTTCTTCCTTCTTGAACCAGGGTACTTGATTTATTTGATCACTTACTATATTCGTCAAATTATTTACCATGAATTGTGCATGTTCCATTGTCTTTCTAGTACTAGCATGATTACGCAATACAAAATAACGTCCCAATAGAAATCCCATTGAACTATCTACTTGAGAAAGGCAAAATTGCCATCGAGGAGGTTTGGCTCTCGCTTCTACACCTGATAACTTGGCATCTAATTTTCTGCGAGGGGCAACAAATGTCTCGCCCAACGTATCTAAATATCGCCACAAAGTTCGCCAGATCAAATACATATGTAATGTACGACTATTACTTGACTTTAAAACTTGCAATCCACCTGTAATTAATTCTGGTCGAGGTATGTAAAATATTTGCTCTTTTCCTTGTCCTGGTTTTTCCTCTCCCGTATCGGCTACATCGTTGTTGTTACTAGTGAGCATATCCGATAGTAGTTTCGACCAATTTATGTTGGGTACGGTTTCTTGTAATTCACTTAACGTCCAATAATATTGTTGATCCACTTTCTCTTCATGAATAGAATGTAATGCCAATTCTTTTTCAAAATCGACAATACGACGCGCCGTTGCCACCGTACTCCATTGTTTCCAACCAAACTCATTTTTCTTATCTTGAATAAATACAGTGTCCAAAATCTCAGTGACCATTTGCATATAGGCTGCAACAATATCTGAATTATCATAATATTCACGTGAAGGTAGGCCTAATTCTCCCTGAGTAATGGATAGCGTTGGAATGTGTGGATTCTCTGCATCAGGCCCAGTACTAACGGAAAATAAGGCCCATATATCATTTTTTGCTAAATGGCTGATGACGCGTGTCAAATCATTGGCTGGTACGCTATAATAAGAACCAAGTGGGATATATTGACGAATCATACGAAAAAAGTCATACAATGGTCGCACGTTATATTGATCGATGGTATCTTCATCCATGCAAGTTTGATAAAAGCTTTGTAACTTTGTGAATAGTTGTGAATCCAATATACGGTCAGGGTCTGGTAATGACAATGGAACGTTGTCATGGTTGTCAATATCACCAAATGAATGAGTTAATATTTGATTCAACTGGTTCTTGATTCTTTCGTCAGCTCGACTTTCAACACTTGTCTTGGGTTTATCTTCTCTTAATGCATGATTATCAATCCAGTTATTACCTAGATAATATAATTTTTTTGTGTAAGATAGTTATATAAAATACAATAGTTTTTCTTTTGCTGTATGATAGTGTGTATATATTATTCATCTTGGGATGGATAAATGGATTCACCGGCCACTTACATGTATATGCATAAAAATCTTCGCAAGGATCAATATTTGGATTGACATCCTAATTTTTGTAAAATACAAAGAAAACAAACATAGGATGTGAGAACAACAAATATAATAAAAACAATAATGTTTATGTGCATTTATGTGTATATGCAAGGACACAATCTTTGATTTCTCTCCTTTTGGATTCCCCAAAGAGTAATTATCATAAAGAATTACTATATCTACATTTCCTTACTTGCAGGATCTTCGCTGCTGTCAAAATACAATTGGATTCTAAACAATACGACTAATAAAGCAATTTTTTTTTCAATAAGATTTTTTAATAAATAAAAAAATTCCCACCCTTCTTCTTATGCAGTACTTATTACCTGATTCTTATCAGGAGAAGGTTGTACAACAGGTGGGTCACTAGGACTTGGTGAAGGATCCGGAATTACAGGTGGTTGTAACCGATCGTCAAAACTACTTCGCGCATAAAGACCAATAAATATACATAAAAAGATGAGAAGTATGGAACTAATGAAAAACATTAACTTTTCAAGAGAAGTAAATTGACCAGGTTGCAAGTATAATGGGTAACGATAAACTCCACCACCACCGCCATTGTTACTGCCATAATCATTTATTTCTTCATTGTTATTGTTGCTATGATCGGATCGATTGTCGTTTTCGTCAATGCGGTTGCGTGATAAAAGTGGTGCACGGGCGTCATCGGTTAATGCCATAAAGTAATTGTGTGTATGAGAGCGAGAGAGAGAAAGGGAGGAAAAAAAGAGTGTGTGAATAGAAGAAGAAAAGAATTGGAGAGAGAACAAGGGATATTTGTATATATGTATATATGTATAGATATGAATGAATGAGTGAGTGAGAGGAATACACACACGAAACTTTTCTAACACCTCAGGACTCTATAACTGACTCAAAACCAGCAACCAGCGAAAAGGAATGGACAAGACGAAATATATGGTTATACTACACGTGACATGGCTTAATGATAAGCGTTCCCATTTACAATAACAGCAATAAAAAATAATAATAAAAGCCGTATATAGTTATATTTGTTTAAACACAATACATCCACATAATATACTTTATTTCTTTTTTGTTCTGTGTGTGGAAAGAGAGAGAAAGAGAGAGAGGGAAAAGAGATATTCAGTTTATTTTATTTACTCGGATTTAGCTTCCAAGACAGTCTTGAAAGCAAATGGTTCAAATTTGACACCATCAGCCATATAGAATTTACCATCGAATTCGACCCTAAAAAAATATGTGTTTTCCGTATTAATAACCATTTTTATCATATTAATTTATTTCTTCCCTGATTATTTTAGAGGTTCCTATTTAGTCAAATATAAAGAATTGAAATAACTGTTAACTTACCAATGCAAACGCAAAGTGTGAAGGAAAGCGGATAAACCTTCCATACCCAAAAGAATAAAGATGGTAAGAGAGAACCACATGGCGAAACCGATGAACAAACCAATAACACCAATAGCTCCACTGAATCCAAACCAAATCTTAAAAGTCATATCCCATAAAACACTTGATAATTCTGATATATAAATTATAATATTGATAATAAGTATAGTAAGTATCATAATCGTCTAATTCATAAATGACCATTTCACCATCCTTTTCTCCATATATACAACAAATCACTTACGAGCGTGAGCAAGAGACAAAGCCCAAAGACGAAGATAAGAAGCAGTATTAGAAATACAGTTAAGGCAGAATTCAATGGTATGAATAGTTTGATGAATCATGACTTCAGAGAATTCAAACTATTAAAAAATAAAATAAAAAGTGTTAGTAATTTTGTAATGATAAAAGACCTTCACTTTTCCTTCCTGACTTTTATATATATACCTCTTCTTCTTCCTCATCATCATCAGCAGCTTCAGCAGAAGAGCTACCAGCATGACCGTTTTGTTCTTCATCATAAGTAACTTCATCATCACCTGCAACAGTTTGATAATGATGCTTATTATGTTGTGCTTTGAGATAATAAGGTTTGGCAAACCACATCCATGGAACACAAACCACAGCGATCAATAACAAAATAATTTGAATTGGGCCCTAAACGAACAATAGTCATTATTATGTAATATGTTAGCGAGATTTTAAAAAAAATAGGTAACACGTAATCCTTTCCCTCTTTTATTTGCACTTACTTGGCCAGGATAAAGTTGTTCTTCAGGGTTAATATTACCAGGAGAAAGGAACATATAAATTAACATGTTCAAAAGATTGGGAGGCGCGTTATGAATATGGTTTCCATTTTCATCCAAAGCCCACCAATCCACACTCCATTTATATAAAATACAGAAGGTCAAGTAACCAAAGATACTAGACATGAACAAAATTTGAGGCAAGAATTCTAACCAAATGAACATCTTGTTCTTGAAGTTGACATGGTTATACACTTGCAAGCAAATACCGAAAAGCATCTATACAAAAAAAGAAATTGTTTATTTTTTCAGGGGGGTTAGTTATGTTCATTTCGTAAATACGTAAAAGAGAAAGAGAGAGTATGTGTATTTATGTGAAACGTTGTGATACAAACATGGATTACGCCGATGATAATAGCTTGTTTCATCTTGTAAGAATTGGAGAAAAGCAAGAAGTTTTCAGAACCATGCCATGACTAAAATTATATATATTTATACATCATTAGTTAATAAAGAGAATATAATAACATTATTCTTCTTTTTTTCGTCATCAATATTTATAAATCTATAATACATACTGGATCGAAACCGAAAGGATATACATGACCATTGGGCGATGCCTCAATTGTATCAGTAGAGTTATATTCTGTGGGCCAGTCGAAACCAGTTTTCCAAAAGTCCAAAGACAATGAGAACATATCGTTATAGATAAAACCAACATACATAGAGAAAAGACCCATCAAAAGGACCATATAACGACCACTGAAAAACATGGAGAAAATCTATATATATAAATATTACACTAGTGAGTTTTTTTCCTTCCCTTTCTCTACCCGCTTCACACCATTCTAATAATTATTCGAAATAACTCTCCATAGAACTCACATCATTGTCGACCTTGGCCAACTTCTTTTCATTCAAAACGAGGTATAATGCAAACAAGAACATAATGAAACCGTGACCGACGTCGCCGAACATGATTGCAAAGAGATAAGGGAATGAGATAATGGTAAACAGACCAGGATTGACTTCTCTGTAACGTGCAATACCATAAGCATCAATGACAGCTTGGAAACCTTCTGTGAATTTGTTTGTGCGATGGAATGTGGGTGGTTTCTTTTTGGTAGTTAGTTCCGTCAAAATAGATGGTAAGTTTGTACCAGATGCTTCCTATATATACATATAGTATGTTTAGTATACCAGTTAATAAGTAGATATAGGTTTCGATTATAACTCTTATTAAATTCCTATCGTGATTCACTTCCACTGCTAATTCAAAAAAAAGAAGAAACAACGAACCGTAGCATTTTTCAACGCATGTTGAATAATAGAGATATCATTAGAAGCACACCACCCTTCGGCAATCAAACACTTGCGATTGACATCGTAATTGAAAAAATTCATAGTATGATAAATAGCTTTTTCTTTACGAACCACAGTAGTCCATGAAGTAAGGTTTTCTGCGATCTTTTGAAGTTCGGCTCGTCGAGTTTGACTTGTATTAGAAAGAACCTATTCATTATATATATATATATATGAGGGTGTAAAAAAATTAAGTATAAATAGAGATGATTACATTTGTATAATTTTATTAAGAAATAAACAAATATCTAAAAAAAAACTTACATTGTTTAAATCTTCAATACGACCAGTTACTTCAAGATAAGCATCACGCCGTTTATCAGGTGAATCATCAACAGTATACAAAGTAGCACCCAAACTTTGTGAAATCTTTTTAATCTTGTTAATAATTTCTCGACCATGAGCAAAGATAGCAAAAACATTCTTATCGACGACTTCGTCGGAATCAGGATCGGTGATGGGTTCATCAATCTCTGCCGAGTTCATATACAAGTTACCACGCAAAGAACGCCAAAGAACACGTTCAAAGGTTTGCATGCGAGCACGAGAAATTACACCAGTGACATAACCCAAGTTGAGACGACCCATCTCATCATGATTTTGTTGTTCTACGTCGTGTTCTAACAATGGTGTTGAAGCATCACCTTCATCCATAGAGTTACGAATGGTATCTTGGCGTGATTCAGCCTATATACATATAAATATTTCAAACATTAATTTATCTGTGCCTATGTATATCTGTGGGTGTGTGTCTTTGTTCAAGATAAGTTTATAAATGGTTTATACCTGTTCGAAGAAACCGCCAGTCTCGCGCAGGACATGTCGGAGTTCGGTGAGTTGCAGGTAACGACGTTGAAGTGTTTCATACGACCCATTCATTTGGATAATACGACCCTCATGCTCCTTTAACTTTTCTTCAAGATCATCGATTTCTTGGGCAGAACGTGCACGAGAACCATAAGCTGTAGCTGTCAATGGTCGAATATGAACATCTACCTTTTCAATTTGGGTGTTAAAGAATCCTATTATTATATACGATAAAGAGAGAAAGAGGCGTAAAAAAAAGTGTTAGGGGTTTTTTCGTGTTTCAGCTGCTTATTTCGTTTTTTTTAACCATATATGATAAAAAAAATACACGTACGACAAAGACGTTCCATTTCATCCAATCGTCTAATTTCAGAAACAAATGCTCGCTGAAATGCGTTTACTTCGGGATTGAGCTAATTATTAAACAATGAGATTAATTAAGTTATCATAATTGGAGATGCAAAGCAGTAATATAAGATATTTATATAAATATAGATTATACTATGAAGATTTCCGGGTTTTCAAAAATTAAAAACTTACATCTCTAAACTGCACCTTACCGAGTTCACCCAACTCTGCGACGCAAGGTTGGGCTACCTCTGCAGGAATATACAGTTGTATGAGTGACATCTCTTCCGAACGGAAGAGGGTAGTCGGTGCCATATTTTATTTTTTTCAAGGAATGGCAGTAAAAAAAATAAAAAATAAAAGAGTACAGAGGGAAAAAAAAGAGAGGAGTTCTGTTGTAAGCTAAACGAAAGGCGTAATCCACAGGCAGCTGGGTTTTTAAGGTCACGCTATTAATAAACCGGGCATGATGATGATGCCAGATGTGATGGGAGTCATGGAAACAAATAAAAGATATACATCTTTCGTTAAAACACTATATTTTCATGGTAACTGGAATTTGATCATTAGATAAACTCTTTATCATAATGAACAAGGCTTTTTTTTATATTCAAGAAAAAAGAGAAAGGTAACCCCGGGTTAAACTGTTAAATATATTCAATGACCCCTTTTTTTCTCTACATGTAAAAAAGAGACTAAATAACGCGTTTATTATATTATTATATTACTTGTTTCATTATTGTTTTCGAATTGTCGTATCAAAATTCTACTACTTATCACGCTGTTGTAAAAAAAAAACTCAACTGCTACTTTTCTCTCTCTCTCACTCTCTTCTTCCCCTCTTCCTTTTTTTCACTTTTTCTTCTTTTCTTTTTATATTCTCGGTGAAAAAAAAATAGCAGTAGTACAATATATTATGCTGAAAAACTTGACTCGGTTAAAACAGGTAAAACCAAAATATATAAAAAATATTATTATTATTATTTAATTATTTCGCTAAAGAGCTACCATATTTATATTCTTGTTATTTTATAGTGGACAGGAGAACGATTAGGAACTTCAAAAGCGACTACTTTACAAACAGAAGATCTTAAAGAGCTCGAAGACCATCTTGATGAATGGCATGCTGGTTTTGAAACATTATATCAAACCATCAAACATTCACATGCGGAACTTGCAAAAACAAAAAACTTGGTAGAAGACTCGAGATTGAAATATACTCCCATGAAAGCCATTGGTGATATTTGGTCTTGTCATGGAAAAGATATCATTGAGTACTCACCTAAATTAGGTAAAAGGAAAAGCTTTTGTTGTTCTTTGTTCTTTATTAGATCACTGTATATGTACATATTTAGGTATATATTTATATATTTATAACGAAGACAAAGAAAAAAATGACTAATACATTAGTTATAAAGGCACTGCACTACAGAATCTAGGTGAAGCTGAAAGTAATATCGCCACGTATTTCGATCAACTGACAATACAACTTGGTACAAATTATTTGACGTTATTAAAAGAAAGTCGACACTGTTATCACAAGATTGTAGAACTGCGTAAAAAACTTGAAACACGGCGATTGGATTATGCAGCTCATCTGGGTCGATTACAAAAGGCAAAAAAAGAAAAACCACAGCTTGAGCAAATATTACAACAATCTAAAATGAAGTTCGAGGAGACTCAACGGGAATTATTATCTAAAATGATTGAATTGGAGCAATTTAAGGTAAAATTATTATTATTATTCTTTATTATCTTATAAATACTATCTAATAGTTTAAATGGCAAAAACAGATAACAATACTACCCCGTGTACGTCAGCCAGTTTTACTTTACTAATATTCGTAGTTCTATAGGAAAAACATCGAGATGCTTTATATGATTATATGGATTTACAAATTGGATGTTTTTTGAAGGCAGCAAGTTTATTACAGCAAGTAAAATTGGATTGGCCACAAGGGCCTGAATATGAAGAAGAAGAAGAAGAAGGAGAAGGAAGAGCAGAAGAAGAGAATATAGATACTGGATCTCTTTTAGATAACAACATACCAAATGACCCTACTTCATATGGCCGTGCAAGTTATTCCAGTACAACCCCCAGTAACAAGAATCGAAAATCAGCAGATTCAGCATTTGAACAATCTACCATTGTTGCGAGCACAACTAATCAAATTGATGACAATAATCTGCGACGTCCATCTACTATTTCAAATAATAACACTAATAATACCGAAAGTCAATATTTACATCCGGGCGATCGTCGATCTTTTTGTTCAACAAGTACCGGTGCTTCGTCAGCATCATCAGCATCATATCAAAGTAGTACTGTAGCAGCTACTATTCCATCCATTAATAATGAGAACAATTCTAATACTAACCCTTTCCGTCGATCACTTTCTCAAAGTTCCAAATCCAATTATACTTCACCTGAAAAACGAGAATCTTCTGCTAATATTTCTTCACGAAAACAGTGTAATTTTTTTTTTATTATTAATACATTTCAATGAGGGGAAGAACAGAAGGATTATATTGATGATGAAAGCAGTCATGATATATTAACAAAAACTATATATATAGCAATATCTGGGAGTATTGCTTCATCCAAACTGTTACGAAGAGCACTTTATAGTTTTCCTGGTGATCATGATGAGGATCTTGCATTTAAAGCAGGTGATATTATTACAGTGTTGGAAGAAATTAATGAAGGATGGTGGCTAGGTGAAGTACACGATGATCAAGGGCATACACATTGTGGCATATTCCCGTTAAACTATACCACTGAATTGGAAACACCAGAATTACTCCCGCCCCCACCTTTACCTGTAAAAGATTGTAAGTTGGTTCAAACAAGAACTCCAAAGGTAGATTCGGAACTAAAATCTGAAGAACAAAAAGAACAAGGAAAAGAACTACAAAATGAAAAACAAGAGCGTCAATTACAACCACAACCGCAACCACAATTACAGAATACAACAACCACAGTGACGTCAGCAAAACCAGATAATAATACGAGTGTTGATGCAATACCCAATGACACAAATAATACTTCACAAATATAGTGTAATAATAATAACAATATTAATTTTAATAATCACTATTAATAATATATATTATGATACTTGTATCTAATGTGATCGTCTATTCCGTTTTTCTTTTTTATCATCATTATCATCATCATCATCATCATCATCATCACTAGCTTAAAAACCTTCTTTTATTTTTGTTTCTCCTCAATTGCTAGATATTATTTACGAGGAGCATTTCTAGAAGTGATCATCCATTTGGCATTAAAAATAAAGAAACAAACAGCACCGCAGCCTAATTATATTATTATGCATTAAAAATCACTTTTTCTTTTTTTTTTGTAACACAAGCCATGAGTTCTTCACGACCACGATCAGAAGACGATGGACAAGATTTAAAGCTTGTAAATAGATACATTTTCCATTTCACATTTATTAATTATACAGATCACATCAAAATAATTGTTATATATAAAATGTGAATTCCATTACCAATATAGGATAACAACAAAAGACAAAAAACAGATCATGATCAAGAAGAACAACACAAACCCAGGATTGAATATTTAGATTCTTGCACTCAGTTATTAGCGTCGGAAGGGGTGTCAGAAGAAGGAAATTTTGGTTGTGGTAAAGCATACCATTAAATATATAGGAAACAAAGATAACATTGACAGCATATATAGATTGATATTGATATTGATATCTTTATATCATTTTTTTCTATAATAGTTCGACTGACCGATTTATTATATCATGTAAGTAATAATAATAACTATAATAGACTAATTAAAAAAAGCTTATAGACACGTATATAATCAATTTCTATAGGATGATCTTGAACGTATTGTACAATTTAATTTTACTGTCGATCTGGAATATCTTATGGAGAATATTCATCCAAAAGTTCGATCAAAAATTCCCATTACCGTTGTTCATGGACATCGATTTGATGAATCAAAACGGGCTATTCAGGTAAATAATAAGGATGATTATATAATATATATATATATATATATCAATTTTTTATTATCCTATATACTATTTATATCATAACAATATTGAGTGAATTTATATATAATAGAATGAAGCTAAAAACTGGCCTAATGTTCAATTAATTGCTCCTTATATCAGTGATAAATATGGTATATACTGTTATTATTTTTCACCAAACCCCCATATTATAAATGGATATAATAATAATAAAAAAGGCTATATAATGGTTTATCAACTCATCTCATTTGTATATTATTATAATTAGGAACTCATCATACCAAGGTTGGTTATCAAATCAATATATCGAGGTTTTTTTATCTTAACATCCTTAATTGTTTCAAATATAGGCTATGTTATTATTCTTTAATAAAAATGGCATTCAATCCGTTCGCATGGTAGTGTGTACTGCAAATCTATGTCAGGCTGATTGGGAGTAAGTTATATATACCACACAAAACGTTTTTACTCAGAGGTCATTTAATGATATATTTTGCACGAAGAGTAAAAAGAAGAACCTTATTTTAACATGAACTTATTTTTTCAAGAACAATGACTCAAGGTATCTATCAAACTCCTTATTGTCCTTTGAAACCAAATAAGTCAACAAAAAATCAAGAAGGAGTTGTTGGATCAGAATATGGTTCTCGTTTCGAACGTGATCTTGTCAATTATATGAATGCCTATAATACAAGTTTACGTGAAATTCGAGCTCTAGTAAGACTTTATGATTGGTCAGCTTGTAAGGTAAAATTACATTATTTTCACTTGTCTGGATAATTTTTGTAAATTTTAGTTAATGTATGATACTATTACAAGGGTATTCTAATTGGATCCGTTCCTGGGTACCATAAAGGCGATACTATGGAGTTATGGGGATTACAAAAATTGGCAAACGTATTAAGAACACATGTATCATTGGATCAAGACTGTGTAAAGGATGGATCAACAATCATTGCACAGGTAAGATGAGAAAAGAAAGAACTTTATAAGCATATAACTAAAGTTCATGATTTCTATTATGAATTTTAATGAGTGGTATAATTTGAATAGTGCTCTAGTGTCGGGAGTTTAAGGGGTCAGTGGTTTCAAAGAGATTTTACACGATGTATGTCTGAAGCAATCAACTCATCTAAAGCTAAAACGCCTGAAATTAAATTTATGTATCCAACAGTGGATGAAGTATGTCAAAGGTAATATCTACTCACAAACTACCAGATATAAATAACAATTTATAATCATACTGATAAAACACATTCTCTTTTTGTACGTGGATTCGTATATATAGTCATTCTGGTATTATTTCAAGTGCAGGGTTTTTACGTCTTGAAAAAGGTAAATACGTAACATAATTATTAGTATGAATATCCCAAAAAGAAAGCTATATTTTGACATATTAATTAACTTTATACGGATAACGTCTTTTTCAATTAGGTGTTTATGAACAAAGCAAAAATTGGCTCGATACACATCTTTGTAAATGGATTAGCACTGAATCAGGTCGCCAAAAAATCATGCCTCATATCAAAACTTATACTCGAGTTTATGGATTTAATAGTATTGCCTGGCATTTATTGACTTCGGCGAATTTAAGTCGAGCAGCATGGGGAGAATTTCAAAAAGGTAATACACAATTACATATAAAAAGCTTTGAACTTGGTGTATTTCTCTGTCCTAATTTATTCGAGGTAAGATTTTCTTTTTTTTTTTTTAAAAAAAAAAAAAAGGATTCTAAGAACAGCTTGTTACTATCTATTAATAGACCCCAGAGTACACAGATATTCAACTGTTAGCAGCTACAGTACATGATCCGAAACCAATGCCAGTTACTCTTAGTAATAATAGTATGATAACAACTAATGAAGATGGTGACGAAGATCGAGTAGCAGGAATCGTTCCGATTCGTTTACCTTATGATTTACCTGTTGAAGCATATGGACCACAAGATAAATGTTATACTAGGCAGTATTCTCGTGATGCATGTGCTCAACTTTTTGGCGCCGATGCTGCTTCTGACCTTATTGACTGATTGATTGATAAAGATCTAGAACAAGTATTACTAGCGTGGGTGATTGGATGATTTGTTGTAAGAAGGAGAGTATAGAAATTATTGGTATTATAAAAATACAGTTATGCAACACAAACATATTTTGTTACATGTTTAACACTGCTATCCAATTTGTACTACTAATACTAGCATCATAATGTGCTACAAAACTGATATCACCGTGCACAAACCTAAAATATACATACGATCCAACATTCTATTTTCAACAAATCATATAACTATAAACCAATTCATGTATATTGCTTGTAGTTTTATTAAGCAAAGTATAATACGATAATAATAATAATAATAATAATAACGAAGTAAAATATAAATAAGTGCGTTCATCGATAATGACGCTTTTTCCTGGATTATTTCAAAATTATCGTAATGCCAATTTATTTATAAATGTGCCACAGAGGACTATCTGAGTAGAAAAATACCACAATAATGTTGTGATAATAGTGTGCTTTTTCTTTTTTAAAAAAAAAGAATGGAAGAACGTGCGTATTGTAAACAAATATGTATAAAAAAGAATGTAATACGATACTTTGTAATAAATGGAAAAGTGGTCTAGTATGTAAGTATGCAAAGCTAATTTAACAAAGAAAATAACAAGAACACTGGTGTTTTGATTTTAAAGTGATACGGTAATTTTGAAGTTTTCGACTTTATCAAGTGTTACAAGGTAATTTAGACTGTCATCCCATAAAGTAAAAGAAAGAACTTTTTCTAGGGTCCACAAATGCTAATTGTCATTGATTGTTATTTTGTAGTATACGCATACACATTTCCAAAAATTATGGATTATTCACACTATTATTAACATGTTCATTAAAACTTTGTTTTACCAAGCGATGTACTATTGTTATAGCATAGAACACTTTAGCTATATTGATAAGACACATAAATATTGCTACTAATTTTCTTCTACGGGAGATTAGATAATTTTAAAGTTTTAAGAATATCTTCTTGGAAGTGATGCACAAATCAACAAGATAATTATATATAGTTTAAAGAAAAAGAAAGCTGTTGCTTGGGATTTACAAACAAAAATCTTGTAAGGGGAAATCGGAAGCTCCGCGAATCAAAATATTCAGTTAAGCATAAAAAGAAGAAGAAAAAAGGTGACACCTTGAGTCTTTGTATTCCATTACCAAAAACCAAACGGAATAACGGTGTCCAACGAAACGGTTAAATTTTCTATTCTTAATTTTTATATGGAAATTTAAACATCTTAGAATTTTTTTTAAAAAAGAAACTGTGTTTTGTGGATAGATAATGCGACAATTGTTTTCTTCTACTTTTTTGTTTTTTGTTTTTTGTTTTTCACCGTTCTTCTTCTTTTATAACATTATTATACCATGCCACTGATATCTACACTTGTTAAACAAGCTAGCAATTCTACCAATCCTGCGGTAGAAAAAATAAGTGAGGCTTACGCCACATATTTTTTGCCACAAGTAGAGCGCCACAAGGACTCTTTAATACCTTTGGGGACAGCAGCTGCTTTGGCATTTTTGACTTATCGCCTTTATAACAAAATTATTCGAGCACCAGCCCATTTACAACACATGAAACAATGTGATTATTTTACTGCGATCAAGTATTATCTTAATAATGGTCTGGTTCACGATTATGCACGCGAAGTTATTGAGCCTGTGCGTGACGATAGTTCGGGTATATTTACAGTAAGTTTCTAGAAAATGAGGGATTGGGAAAAAATGGTAACTCAATCATAGTAACTAAACCCTGTTTTTGTTACCATAACAACAATAATAGAGATTTAGTGCGCAAGGTTGGATTGTGGATATCACGGATCCTGTTGCTGCAAAGCAAATGGTGATGAAACCAGGTACGTAAAAAGAAAATGAAGAAAAAAAAGAGGCAGTCTGGTTAACACTATATTATAATCTCTACGTGTATAGATCTATTTCCAAAGTCTGAGTCTACGAATGGCGTAAAAGGTACTTTGATTGAACGTTACGTTGGTGGACCCAATATTGTATTTTTAAGTGGCCCAGATTGGAAGCGTCATCGCAAGGTAAAAATGAGAAAAAAAAATATTCATTATTTTACCCTATTTCCTCTCTATTCAATCCGGACTGTTTACGAAATAACTTGACTCTGTTTTGTTACTCTTAATATTTATAAAGATTGCCAATCCAGCCTTCCATCGTGCACTCCCAGTAAAAGTATTTGGCAACTTGACCCAAACAATGTTTAAAGTAATTGATGAAGGCCCTGTGGATGTGACAGATTTATTTACTCGACTTACCCTTGATGCGATTGGCACTGCTGGTTTTGGTAAAAATAATGGACTGATAGAATGATACAATATTCATTTTTTTTATACGAGATAAACTTAATAATTTAAAATGTTTCATTTTTAAAAAACAAAATTATATAGGTTTTAATTTCAATGCTTTGACTGATGAACACAATGAATGGGTAAACGGGTATAATCAAGTCAAAGAGGGTATGATAAAACCTATTTATATTCTACTTCCCATCCTTGATACAAAGTTGCTCCACTGGTTCCCCAAACGACAAGAAGCTCATCAAAGTTTGACTAACTTCTTGAGCATGTTGGATAAAATTATTCTTCACAAACGACAAACTATTCAAGAACGACGAAATAACCAAATGGAAGGAGATAATAATGAAAAGGATTTATTGACTTTAATGATTGAAAGTGAAATGAATGAAGAATATGGTGCTATTATGTCTAATGAGGAACTAAAGGTAACATACGAAGACAAAACGTATTTTTTTTTTGATATTCACTCATTTTCATTTTCTATTTATTATAGAGTAATTTATGTATCTTTTTCTTGGCTGGTAAGAACAAAGAATATATCTCGTAAAATGTAATTTACTCTTTGACTATAACTAAAAATATATTAACACTACTATACAGGCCATGATACAACTGCTTTTGCACTTTCGTGTGCTATTTGCGAATTTGCAAAAAACCCTGTAAGTAATATAATAATACATAATGCTACAAGAAAAATAAACCATACTTCTAACATTTTCAAACTATTATTACTATAATAATATAGGATATTCAAGAAAAAGCAAGACAAGAAGTAATTGATATCTTGGGCGACAGTTCTGAAAATATTACACCGACCATCGAACAAACCAAACAAATGACTTATCTCAATCAAGTGATAAAAGAAACTTTACGTATCCATAATCCATTATGTACAACACCTTCACGTGTAGCAGCTGAAGATGTTGAGCTAAATGGTACTTTTATTCCAAAAGGAACATTAATCGATGTAGATATATATAATTTACATCGTAACCCAAAGTATTGGAAGGATCCAGAAACATTCAACCCAGATCGATTTTCTCCTGGTGGTGAAGCGGATAGTCATTCAACATCTGGATATCCTTGGTTTGCTTTTAGTAATGGTGGACGTCAATGTATTGGAATGAACTTTAGTATGGTTCAACAACGAGTTGTGCTATCGATGCTTTGTATGTATAACTCTTTATGTGTGTGTGTGCTTTGGTTCAAAATTACTATTGTCATTACGACTTCCCATTCTATAATACGTTCGCTTATTTTTCTGTTCTAATTTTATTTATACACTTTCACCACAACTTTTTTTAAAATAGTACGTAAATACATCTTTACACTTCCTGAAGACTCATTACACAAGAAGCATATTCAAAAACGGGGTGTTGTTTTTGCTATGGTTTCTCTAGACGAAATGAAAGTGAACTTCAAACGTAGATATTAAAACTAAGGGAAAATATCATAAAAGAAAAAAATGTACAATAATGACCATTTGATCATAAATAAGATCTCTACTAATATATATAATATAATATTCAAAAGCATATATCAATAAATTGCACCACTAGTTACTAGTATATACCTAGAATATAATTACTTTATATTTTTTCTATTTTGCAATGATTTTCTTTGTACAACAAAGTTAATTATGTTTCTCTTTCGAATAGATTGCTCAAAATAATACGTAAACATTCTTCTAAAACAATTACATATACATTATGCGCGAGAAACAACAATTCTGATAGATATATAAAACAGTAACTAGTCAATGCAATATAATATAATTGGGACTTCTACTGCACCGTACATAATGAATACTTTTTCTTCTGCTTTAGTTATCTCTTTGCATCTAAGAATCTTTTTCTTTGCTGATGCTATATTTAGCCTCAACCCCTAACAAAAAACATATGGTTTTTTTTTATATTCGAAAAAAAAAGTAACATCAAAACTATAAGACTTCGTGGCATAGCCAATCCTCTAAAGAAATGTAGAACGAGCAAATTATTTTAATTACTCGTAATTTAGCTCAAGTTATCTTCGATTAGTATCAATTAACAAGCGTTCTTGAAATATTTATTACGGTCATTTAGTTAATTTTATCATTCATCATCCACATAAAATAGCTAACTATAAAATACGTATTATGCAATAGAGTAATAAAAAGTATAAGTACTCACGTTGTTGCTAATATCATAGTAAAGAATACTTTATTTCACTTTCCATGACTATCAATCTATATATAATGTAATCTCGGAGGATTTATTTTATCCACTTTTTTATGGTTTTTATCTCTATTCTTGTTAAAATAATCAATACCAATAATTGAACTATCCGTTACTATTTAGTCTATAGCGACTATTGGTAAATGAAATTCAAGTTTCCAACGTTTTATGCTAAAATGGAATCTAAGTATGAACATATTTCTTTTACTACTTGATTAATACTAAACAGCTCATGTTCACAAATGAGTCAATATACATATCGCTTATTTCCCATATAATATACATTTAAACAGATGAGCCTTGGCATGCTAGGCTGACTCAAGAAGATTGTAGTTAAAATATTTTTTTATGAAAGGTTAACTAGTAAACACAACAAAATCAACATAAACCTTACTTAGTTTTTAAGTTTATATGGAGATAAAAGAGTTGGCTGAATACATACTAAATGTATGAAGATATTAGCTTACAAGTTTTCTGGAAAACGCTATTTTCTATATCTCCGCAACAAACGAAAAATAAACTACCAGAATATTCATGAAAATATTTATTTGACACATGTAGAAAAATGAAAATCAATTAATCAGAGTTTATGATTTTGTGAAAGCAAAAATGGTCGGTGCAAGATATGCATAAAGATATATTTATATGAAAATATATAATCATAAAATCTATAACTTCTAAGGGGCGCGATGAGTATTCATAATGCTATGAAGCCCATGACAAGACTTGAAATGTTGATATTTGTACAATGAAAATTAATGAAATACATGAAGATAGCTTTTTATATTTCTTTGCATGATCATGCTTAAACGCCAAAAAGTTTAACTGTTCCTGGTGAAAACTTCTTTATTAATCATTTAGTCTTTTTATTTAATCGAGAGTCCCATATATATTGTTACCCCTCCTTTCGGGTTTTCCCCCTCTATTTTTTTTATCATTATTATTATTTTTACAATCAGTACCATCAGTCTTATCTCAATATTTTCACAACATTACAATTTTATTTAAATAAATACAAAAAGTTTTACAGCCAATAATAATTTTCACTCTTATCCAATAAGAATTAACTATACGTACCTGGAACTGGATTCGATTTTACCTGAAATAAGATTCGAATTAACGAGTTAGTATAAAAAGGATAGTTTCTTCCTTTCACACAAAATAACTATTAGTTCACTCTCTTTCATTTTTATTGAAATAAACTCTTTTCCCGACTATTTTGATCGGTTGAATTTGCTGGTTATAAAAACCGCCCTTTTATTTATTTTTCTTTTTATTGAATAAGTTATTAATATAACTTCCCTTATTCCTTGAGTCTTTTACTCAGAATTTCTTATATTTTCTTTTTATTTTATTAATTACGATCCGAACGGGACGTAACAATATATAAGAGACCACACTAAGCTGTGACCATATTAATTATAAAAAACTCAATAAAAATGGTTAGTATTGGCGATAGTGATAGAAAGCTGTTTTGATATACTATCCACGTTAGTAAACAATACAGATGTTAAGTTTATCTATTATTCCTAAAGCTACATGAAGCAGCAGCACAAATATAAAGATCTACAAAAAAGCTATTATCAAGTAGCCCATAACAGACCATACAGTGATAACACGTTCCAGGGTCTTTTATCAACTTCTAAAGAACTGCTGAGTGTAGTTAATTTAAACTTTATTACAAGTGTCGGGCATATTTTCTTGATTATGGGTAAAAGAAAAGCTCGGATTGGCTTCCCAAACACGAACCAATATATAAAGTTATATACACACACACAAGTTATAACAATCTAAGAAGCTTCGAGTAAAATAAAAAAGAATAAACCAGCTAATATTTTTACAGCTGCAGGGACTCCGTTTTTACTTTATCTTAGGAGTCGTTCATTCTTACTAACAGCAAAATAATCGAGCACTACTATCATCAAAACGACAATAAGAAGAATGATATTTTTAAACGTAAGAAAAATCTTATGAAGCATATATTTTGTTTACTATATTTCACTATAACGAAAGTATATTTAACTACCAAACTTGTCCTTGAGTAAACCTCGATCTCTTTTTTTACTCCAGAGGTATTTTTTCACGGAATAAGAAACTAAAATGCAAGATTATGTACAAACATTCTGGCTGATGCCTATTTGTATGGCTTTTTTTAAAACCACCGCAAAATGTTAAGATTTATATATTTCCCCTATTATTGACAGCAAATCGAAAATTCCTTTTTTTTTCTCCTTTATCCTTTATCTATTTTTGAGACGCAGCATATACAAAAATAATTAATAGCGTCAATAATAACCGTTACAAGAACTATATCTTACATATATTATCACTTAACATTCTGTCTCTGTTCTTCTGGTTGACAAAAAAGGATATGACATCTCAAGTAAAACAACTGTTCAAATCTCGACTTTTTATTCGACCTCCTGTTGACGAGGATCCACGATTATTCTCGAGTCGAACAAAATGCTTAGTTATAGTTATTCTTGCCATGTGCGCGGCTAGTTCTGGATTTTCTAGTACAATTTATCTTCCTGGTAAACATAATAATAATAATAATAATAATAATGTCATGAGTTATATACATACACCAGATAATATATTACTAAAAATGCAAAATGAAAACGGCAGGTATTCCTGAAATCACATTAGAGCTAAATTCCCCACCGATTGCAACAGCGCTGACAGTCTCTTTATTTATTCTATTTATGGGTTTAACGCCTGTTGTCTGGGCAGCATTATCGGATTACTATCGGATACGTCGATTTTTATTAATCTTACCAATGGTCATCTTCGGCCTTGCATCACTTGGTTCAGCGCTTGTAAATAATATTTGGGGTTTAGTTATTTTACGATGTGTTCAAGCATCGGGGGCCTCATGTGGCCAGGTAATCTTTTTTTTATCTTTTTATACCTTTCCATATGATCGCTTATTAGTTTTGACAATGAAAATAAGAATCTAAAAAAGAGAATAAAAATACATAGTCTGTCGGTGCTGGTGTTATCGCAGATTGTTACCCGATTGAACGTCGAGGTGCTGCTTTTGGGAAATATTTCTTTGGTGTTTTTTTTGGTCCAGTACTTGGTAAATTTATAAATTTGTAGAATAGTGTAACAAATGACATATTTTATATAATAGGTTTAATATTGAAAGTTTATTCATCAAAATGTGATTTAGGACCTATTCTTGGAGGTTTTTTGATTATGAGTAATCTAACTTGGCGTACTGTATTTTGGTTTTGTCTCGCTTTTTCTTGTACTGTACTTGTATTGATCTTATTTACATTTCCAGAAACTTATCGTGATAATGAAAAATGGGATACTTTTTCACAAACGGCAGCAATGGATGTTAGTAATAGTGAAAAACCCAAGAGTAACAGCGACCAATATTCTGATCTTGTCATACAGATTCCAATGGAAAAGGATCAATATGTACGTCCATCCCAAAGTCAAAGTAGTGCAATAACAACACCTAAGAGTAATGGTGATGGGAAGAAAAAGACATTCAATCCTATCAAACCTTTTCAATATTTTCGTCATACACATGTTTTGCTCGCGTCTTTGATTATGGCTTTTGTATTTGGTTCAATGTTTGTTGTAACTATCACTCACATCTCTATAAACATATATCTATTACTCAAAAAAAAAATTGATATGTCTACTAACTTTTTTTACGCATTTCAAAAAAAAAAAAAAAAAAAAAAGGTAGAAACAATTCTTCCTATCCTTTTCAAAAGAATCTACGGGTTTAGTTCGTGGCAAATTGGTACATTAAATAATAACCTACACCCCCTTCCAAAAAAAAAGTTGAATAGAAGGACATTAACTTTTTTTTCTTTCCATATAGGTCTAAGTTACTTGGGAGGAGGGGTAGGAAACTTCTTTGGTGCTGTAATAAATACATTTTTGTCAGATTATCTTCTTCTGCATGCACGGTCCAAACGAGGAGGCCGTGCATCAGTTGAGGATCGCATTGGGATTAATGTTTGGCTTAGTCTTTTCGTTTTTATGCCATTTGGTTTATTATTATTTGGATGGAGTCTCGAAGATAAAGAGATGAGTTTTTGGGCAGGCATTGTTGGTTACGGTTTGGTGAACTTTGCCATGAATCAAACTGTCACATCATTATCTGCCTATCTAGTTGACAGTGCTCCTAGCATTGGCGCTTCTTTCACAGCATGTGCAAATTTTGCAAGGATGATTATGGCGTGTATTTTGGTTAGTAACAGCTAAAAAGAAGGAGAAAAAAATTCGGAAATGAAGTAGTTGATAATTTTTATTTCAATTTACTATAGACTATTGTATCAAATCCCTTGGTAGATATTATAGGACCTGGTCTTACATGTGTATTTTTAACTGGATTAATTGTAATAGCTATGATATTATTAATTATTCTTAAAATATTTGGTGGTCAGTTTCGTTTTTGGTCTGGTTATCAGCAAAAAAATGAACTCAAACAACATTTATAATTTCCTCTATTTTTAAATCTATTTTTCTTTCCCCATTATCTTTTTTTTGTTTATTATGCAGCGTTCTCGTTAGTCCTCCGGTCAACAGTATGTAATTTGTACATTCGGCACTACTTTATTTCTTTTACATTTTAAAAATATGATATTCTTTGTACATCTATTAAATTTTTTTTAGTTAATTACTCACATAAAGACCTGATTTCTCTTTTGCCAGTTGCCAAGCAACAAAATCATTTTGAGTTTGATAAAGTGAAAGCGTAATTCTTTATGTATTAAAAAAGGACGTCAAATTATGATGCACTGATAAGAAAAAAAACAATTATTGAATTTATCTATACAACATACATTGTATACAACATACATTGGACCAAATGAACCCCTGATATCAACGATGCCAAAAAAAAATACAAATGGGTCTCGAAGCACAAGGAATAGTTCAATATGAACAAGTTTTTCTACTGTATCATTGTTCAAATTGTTCGTTATTGAAACATATTTCTGGCAAAGGAAAACAAAAACAAGAACCGAAAAGAAACGAATTTAGCAATTCCACATTCAAATAAAGACCAAAGATCGAAATGTTGCTCGTTACGTTTGGTTTTTCATAATTATGCTACCTCCTACGACATGATCCATATAACAGTTTGCACAGATTTTCGTACGATGACGGTGACACTGTCATATAATTTACATATACTATGAGGGCTTAAAAAGCTACTTTATTTTTTCTTTACATATATCTAGCAATTTAGTTCTTGTATTATTATTAACCATAGATACTAAAAAAGCGTATATATTGGAAATACATCAAAAGAAAAATATTTATTGGCTTCTATACAGTAAACCCCCGCTTTTTGTACCCACGATTTTTGCACACCTTTTGGTCAAAATCCCACCTGTGCAAAAACCGGGGTCCAACTGTACATATGTATATATCGATCAGTAAATGAATAAAGGTTACGAAATTACGAATAATAACTACAATAGGTAAAAGTAGATGAGGTATAATAACTTTTAAAAAGAAAGAGAAGATGCAATAAAAATCTATATGTATATATATATAAGTGCGTAATTATAAAGATAATAAAATGCAAGAAGAGGGACGGATTAGAGGTTTGATAAGATATGTTAAGTTACGTAATTTTGTTTTCTCTTTTTTACTTCCAAAAAGCGCGTTCATTTTCTTGTTCATAACCAGAATAACGTCGCATTCGACCACCATATATCTTGAGAATAACTAACAGTCCCATGGAAATATATGTTAATGCAGCTAAAAAGACACAAGTATACCCTGGACCAATAGCTTTTACCATTGGATTAGCAGCCAATGTAAGAACACAAGCGGTGATCATTCTAAGAAAATTGGCTGCTGCTGTAAATGAAGCACCAATACCAGGTGCACTATCGACTAGATATGCAGATAAGGCTGTCATTATTTGATTCATACCGAAATTCTGAATACCAAAACCAATAATACCGGTCCAATAACTCATTCTAGTACCAATCCCCCAACCAAATAGTAAAAGACCAAATGGCATCAAAATGAATCCACATGGCCACAAGTTGATACCAATACGATCCTCTACTAAAGCATGACCACCTCGTTTGGCACGAGCACGTAGTAAAAGTCGGTCACTTAAAAAAGTGTTAATGAATGCACCACATAAATTACCCACACCAGCACCTAGGTAACTGAGACCTAAATATATATAAATATAAGCTTTTTTTTTTCTTCTTGCTATTCTTTAATGTTCTTTTTTTTCCTAAGATTCCTCCCTTTTATTACCTGTTTGCCATGGAACAAACCCATAATTGCTTTCGAATAGATCAGGAATAATAGTCTCTACCTGTATACAAAATAAATATAAGATATTATTATTGTAAGTATATACTCTTCTATAAAATAGCCATTATATAAATTCTCTACAACTTGATTTTTGAGATGCTTACAGCAAACATGGAACCAAATGCTACGGCTGTAACCAAGGAAGCAAGCAAGACATGTGGATGACGAAGGTACAAAAAGGGTTTAATAGGATTTAATGTCTTTTTCTTTTTAGTTTCGATGGCAATTTTACTATTGTTATCGTTGTTATTTTTGTTGAAAGCAGGATCAATATTCGATGAAGCAGCAATTGTACGACTTTGTTTTGAATTATTTGATAAATTATCGGGTTCTTGTTTAATTGAAATACGTGTACTTTCCGAACCATTATCGTTGTTATCTTCGGTGGCTGTCTGTCGTTTTTCATCTTCATAAGAATCTGATGTTGCTATGGTAGGTAAACTAGTATTCCATTTTTCATTTTCACGATAAGTTTCAGGATAAGTGAAAATAATTAACAAAACCACTGTAAAAGCAAAGGCAAAACAAAATAAAAAAGTTGCTCTCCATTTCAAATCACTCATAATCAAAAAACCACCGAGGATGGGACCTAGAATATTGAAAGTTATATATATATTTGAGAAAGCTGAACCCTATTTTTTTCTCATTTCAGTGAAATAAGTAATTTCTTACCAACCAATGGACCAAAAAAGACACCAAAGAAATATTTTCCAAAAGCAGCACCACGTCGTTCAATAGGATAACAATCAGCAATAACGCCAGCACCCACACTTTGACCACAAGATGCACCTAATGCTTGAACACATCTTAAAACGACTAGACCCCAAATATTAGTCACAAGAGCAGCACCTAATGAGGCTAAACCAAAAATCGCCATTGACAAGATAAACAAAAATCGACGTATCCGATAATAATCCGAAAATGAAGCCCAAAAAACAGGTGCAATACCCATAAATAAAATAAATAAAGCGGCCGTTAATGTTGTTGCGATAGGTGGTGCATTAAGATCGACAGTAATATCGGGGATACCTATTTTTGGGAAATATTTAGCATAAATAAGTTTATTATTATTTTTAATCTCCAAGTCCTTAAAGAATCAAGAAAAAGACTATTTACCAGGAAAATAGATTGTGCTAGAAAAACCAGAACTTGCTGCACACATGGCTAAAATTACAATAATCAATGCTTTTGTTTGACTTGATAATAACCTTGGATCATTTTCGACAGGCGGTCGAATAGTGAATCGAGATATAAGCACATGCTTGATAGGAGATTGCTTTGACATATTATAACACTTCTTTGTACTCTCTTTGTATAGCGATAATAATAAATGCCACTTTGAAAAACTCAAAAAGGGGGGTAGAAATCTATTGTTCTTTTTTTCTATAACAGGCAAAAACAAATGGCTGTTGTAAAGAAGAGGAAAAAGAGTGAAAACAAAATCTTATTTAATCAAGAGGATATTCTTTTTTACACTTCGCGGTGGTTCAAAAGCGAATACATCAGAAACATTTGCCCAAAGTAACACTCGGTCTTCATCTCCAAGCTCCCCGCTCCCGCGCCCTCTCTTTTGTCTTTCTTTTTTCCGATCTTTTGATACAAGAACAAAATCATATCACTCATTTATACTGAACAAGCTATAAGTTTCAAATTAATTATAGGCACTTTTTCTCTATATGCCAAATATTTCATTCAGACGGGAACAACAAGCAAGACAACACCTTACTGACAACTTGTCGCTTCTTTTTATTATTATTGATCAATTATATTATACGATAGCAATTCGTATTGCAGTTAGAAAAAAAGAAAATCGTTATCGTAATTTAAAGAGATCAAACGGAGAAGATTTTGATAGAGAAATAATGGATAAAAAAAAGACACTATTTTTCTCACGCACTCTGTGTTACTAATGATGGTGAATAATTTATAAATGTTACCACAATCCATCAAAATGACGAATCTTTAACGAAAAAGTGCATTGTGGGATAAACATGTAAATTTTATTATGAAAACAATAATAAAATGATCAAAAGTTTTTAGTTTTTGACATTCATTAAAAAATGTACTCATCTTGAGTTAAGTGGGACTTTTCAAATCAAGAAATAATACTGTTCAAATCATTTTTATTTGAAAATGATGGTACTTCATGAATTATTAGTTTTATCCGGCAACTCGGATACTATTTATCAATGGTTTGGGATGTGTCATGAAAATAGCAACTACTTCTTTATGCGCATTTTTATATATCAATTCAAACCGCGTCAATATAAAAAAAAGGAGGCAAAATATAATGATTCTGTGGTTGAGCCTAAGAAAGCTTGCCACTTCATAATAACAACATATTAACAAATATGTCATATGCTATCTAGATGATAGTGTGATTAAGAATACATACGCTATCTACCCTACCAATATTTGACACTATCAGATTTAATGGTGTTCTTACATAATGATATAATAATAATGAAAGTCGGAGCCGGGGAGAAAGGTACTTGACCATATTAAAATTAATGGTTTGGGTAGTTGTAAACGAAGAAGTAGAATAAATGCTTCATGGACGAAGAAAATGGTCTAAAACGACATCCTTTATTTAGTGAGTGTCAATATAAAAAAAAGCATAAAAGAACACACGATAATCATAAAATTGATAAAAAAGAAAGCAATTTCTTAGAAGCTTTTTATAAATACTAGAATTTGATTATATATTATCAAAGCGCATAATAATAATAATAATAGTACAACATAAAATTGTATGCTGCTAAATAACATTAACTGACAACAATCGAGTTGCTATGGCAAAAGTAAAAAAAAAAAATCCAGTTAAATCCCCGACCAGTTTCGTTTGATGACGTTGGATGAATTTTTCAGATTGTTTTTTATTGAATTGTACCGGCTGTAGTGCTCTATTGGTGAAACAAGACAAAAAGGTAATAATAGTTTAGACAACTTTGTTTTTCGCTAATCAGAGATTAATTGATCTTCATTGATACCTTTAGCTCTATATAAAATGTCGTGGAATACAAAGACCTGGTCCTGGGTGAAGAAATATTTCTCGGTGGTAAATGATTTTTTATTTTATTTTGTTGTCATGTATACACAGATATAATGCTAGAATGGGTTCATAATTAATGGTGTTATATAC
Organism: Circinella umbellata; assembly: GCA_025093555.1. Classification (NCBI taxonomy): domain Eukaryota; kingdom Fungi; phylum Mucoromycota; class Mucoromycetes; order Mucorales; family Lichtheimiaceae; genus Circinella; species Circinella umbellata. The sequence goes on from JAIWNF010000061.1 coordinate 207,463, forward strand.
TCTAATTTAATAGAACCCATTGTCAACTGACGGTATGCCTGCCGTTGGCAAATTCCGTACACCAGCTCCCGGGTAAGCAACATGAATTATTATATTTACGAAGATATAAAAAAAAAAGGACGATCGATCACGATTATATATTGTACACATACACGAAAAATAAAGAAAAAAAGTCGAGTTATGAACAAAAGTAATATACCAACAATAAACCATACGCGTTATATTTTTATAGTTCTCGACCAGAAAAATATACTGAACCTACCACACACGCATCCAACGTCGCCAATAACTACTATTTCCAACGTGATGTTCGTCGTAACTATCCTCGTTTAGCTGTCTACACTCAATCCAAGGTTGCTGGTTTGCTTGAAGGTGCTTCTGCTCAAGCTAGGTAAAAGAAAAATAATAGTGACAGAGAAAGTCGAATGGATTACATAGTATGTAAGTATATTTATTAACTAATATATATATATATATATACAGCCTTCCTCCAGCTGGTTCTGAAGAACAAGCTCCTGCCAAGGTAGCTGAATCAAAGCCCCTTGTTGAAGTTTTGAACACCAAGAAGTTGTATAACCAAGAAAAATTGGCTCCTACTCCTACATGGGGTCGTCAACTCAAGTGGGCTGAATCCGAAGACTTTATCCATCCTGGTCGTAAGTTACACTCTACATTTATTTATTTTTTAATGGAAATTCTAAAAATGAGAAGTTGGAAAACTAATTCTTTAATTATTATTAACATTGAACTTTATCTTATTTATTAGCCGATTTCCCTATGAGAAACTATACTACCGTCTAGATTTTTTTTTCATATACACAGCAAAACACAAAACATTTAATAAAAACATCTAATAAACCGAGAACAACTGGACTAGGTTTGTCTGTAAAGAAATGAAAAAAAAAGCCTATAGACTCTGCTTCTGTTGGTTTTAAGATTCGTCCTATTGGATAAAATGTGAAAGGATTATTATTTATATAATTGATAATAATAAGATGTCAGGACTAGGTAGCGAATAACAATATTTTGGTATATTCAATTTGAATTAATACTATTAAATGATGATTGTATCACACAGTAATAAAGTATATAAAAAGATAATGTTATATTATACGAAAACTGGATAGAAATAGAGTTATGAGTTGATCTTGCTAAGTTAATGAAACTTATTCACAAAAAACAGTGTATCTATGTTGATCATTCTTACCATATTTGGATTCCATTTGAGCTAACACACTGTATATGAGAATAGTAGCTAAGTATTAAATGTTATGATATACATTAATCAACAAAAATTTATACGATGCATTTATCTTTAGATATATTCATTATACAATATGTTCATTGTTCTCAATCAGCTTTATGGAAAATATTCTTGCTGTTTAAGTAATTATAAACAAAATAGAAGTTAATAATTTATTATGGTGAGTAAAAATAAAAGTACGTATAATAAGTTGAGTTACCTATATTAGATGATTCAAACATTCTATACTGAATGTGTCACATGTATCAAGGACAAATACTATTGATAAAATTTATAATGATCATAAACATTGAATATCAATATAGCATAAATTAGGGTAAGACATGAATAAATCGAAAACAATATATTATAATTCATTATGACATCAATTGCTATGAAATACGAATATATCCAAGATGTCACGATCTAACCCAGATTTTGGCACTTATACAATTCCTAGGGAATAAATTGAGGAAAGGGGAAAAATAAAAGTGCTCTTAAATGGTCCATGAATAACAGTGGATGTCTGACTTGCACCTATGATAAATGAATATATAACAGTTAAATTATTCGATAAGACTTTTGGTTTACTTTACACGTATGCTCATCATCTTGGTTACTTAAAATATATACCATACGAACGGAGTGATGGCGAAACCAAACTAGATTTTTCATCCAGTTGGAATTTACTGGTTGTAGTTGATTATGTTGTGGTAGTGGGGGAAGGGTTATACGGTCGGGTGATAATAGAGTTGTTGCACCTGCCAATCCAATACCGGTTGCACCAACCGAATCTCGATTAAAAGTGGTATAGCCAGCTTTCACTGCAGGACAGTCAGGGTTCGTGTAGATGAGTGCACCGTGTGATGTTTTCTTCTTTTTCCCATTCTTGACAATATTTGACGGTAATAGTTCCAAGGGTGAGAAACAAAAAACGCATGTTTGACTAGATCTGTGTTCGTTCTATAAACCAACAGCCATCGAATGGTAATGTGTACTTCGAAACTTCTTCCCACCAAGGTTGAATTTTTTAAAAACAAGGTCAGCCCATAATGGATGGATGGTATCGTTGTTATTATCTTTTTTATTTCCAAGATGATGTGACTGTATGAATTGTAAGTGGGCGTTGGTGCATATTTCTTGTAAATCTTTTGCTCTGGTATTGGGCTTATATAACTTATCAAGTTGGTCCTTTAGAGCAAGATTTGGGTGAGCAACCATAATCTTGTTAATGTTGTTCAAGAGTTCTTTGTTACGGATAGTAAATGATTTTGGTAGAATTTTTGTAATATTAAAACCGGACTTTTCTTTTTCGAGCTGAACGTCGTCCCTTTTGATAATTGATATATTTTGTTGAGCTAGTGATAATAATGTCATCCGAACAAGAGCACTAACATTTGATACTGTTGTAGTTGCATCCATTGCTGCTTGCTTTAGTGAGTTGTAAAGCAGATAATTGGAAATATCATCACGTAACACACGGACAATTGCAACAGGTGAAGTCATTCGTAATGTGTCTTCGACGCTGCCAATGGAATTTGCTTCATTTTCGTCATTTTCAGGTTGTTGTTCCTCTAGTTCCTCTTGTTGTTGTTGTGACAATACTTTATCTTTATGTTCCTTGTACAAACGCGTGGAATGGTTCTTTTTAACTTGTTTCCATAATTGTTTAGTACCGCCTAAACTTGCTAAAGCTTTGCTTATTTGTATTGCAGTTCGATGAATATTATGATTTGTTGTGGCAAGGTTGCCGACCATTTCTAGTGATTCTTGTAAGAAAGTCTTCTTTGTTTCAAAAAACACCACCATTCCTTCTTCGTTGTATTCTTTAATCTTGTCACTGATGATATTTGATAATTTTTGTTGCTAAACTTCTTTGACTAAATCACGTAAAATTTCTTTATCATTTTTCGACGTTGTTTGTCTTTTACGTTTTTCCTAAACTAACTGAACCTTCTTCAATTATGGTAGCTGCTGGTTGCTTTTGTGTTGTTGAAGATAACATTTTGATGTATGATTCATACTATGTAAATATGGATGTGTCAAAAAAAAGGGGGGGGGAAGGGAAAAGAAAGAAAAAGAAAGAAAAAAAAACGTGTCGCGTGCGCGAGACGCGTTCCAAATATTTATACAGCCAGTTACTGCACTTTTTTTTGTTATTGTTCAGCTTCAAAGCTTCGATTCACAACCATGACAAGCCTTTATCCAGCTTACAAGTGTAACAAAAAAAAATTGGCTCAAGAGGGCTATTGATAATACTACATATAATCCAAAATTTAATGAGAGTATTGATAAAGCTTTTGATAAAACCAAGCACAAAGCATTTTGTAAAGATAAAGGACAAGCATCTTTAAATCGTTTGCGTGAATATGAATTAGTTGAAAGTCAAACAAGAGATGGTATTCCAAGTTAAGTTACTAATGTTCTTGAAGGAGATAATGAAGTGAAATATATCTTTGATTTACCAAACAATTTATCTTTTTCTGTCACGCAGGATCACCTCTTGCTTGAATTTATCGTTGATCATTACAAAGAACACTCTGTTTATCTCTTTTCTAGTCGATCAGCAACAGTAAGTAATCGGACATGGATCATTTGTTGTCGCTATATTATACCATATCCCAAAGGGACAAGGTAAAGGCTGACATTTTGTATATAAAAAAAATCAGTTTACATACGCAGTGCTGACACAATGTACATTTTTATATCATATGTATATAGGTACAAAAAGCTTTATTCCTTTGTGTCCATTCAAACATTAATACTTGCAATTAACAATCGTAGCTTTAATGGTATAATAGTGCTAAAAGTTTTCAATTATTATAAATAGTATTATACGTAATATGTTATCGCTTATAATACAACATACTATCGGTAGCTTAGGCTTCTCAAAGCTAATCGGATATCTGGTCTAACAATAGTATTATATATTCATCGTTCACATCAATTACTGATTTTCTTATGATATTTATTTATATAACAATAAAAAGTATATATCTCGAACGGTTAAGTCGTGATTTCATTGGCTCAATTAACATCTTCTTAAGTCACCCAATAGTTGGCCACAAATTTCCTCTTTTCAATTCAAGCACTACAACTTAAGGTTCTATTCTAGGCAGGAAGACGTTTTTTACATTTTGGTTTATTTTTACTACCGAACAGTCTACCAGGAATGCGTTTCTCTAGAGAAGATACGTCATCGTTATCCATATTATAACAAGAGGGAAAACCTGTGTTGTATAAAAAATAATTCAATTGAAAATTCCATACGCGCATAAACGATCTTAGTACACATAAGCTCAGGTCGCACATAAACGTTAAATCATGATTTCATTGGCTGAAATTGTTGCTTAACTTATAAAATGATTGGCCCTAGGTACTTTAACACCACCCAGATTTTGCCTAATTAGATCAATTCGCGCCCTCTCGCGCCTTTTTTTTTAAAAAAAAGGGCCTGCTTTTGAATTTTTTTTGTGCCTTGCTTTTGTACATATATTCTCCTTTTTTTATAGAAAAAAAAAGGACCTGATTTCCATTTCTTCTTGCCACACTTTTTTTTTAATTTAAGGGAAAGAAAAGTATTCAGATAAATACCAGGGCAAGATTCCCCCCTCCCCACCCTCCAACGTTTTATAATTAATTACATCAAAGAACGAAGAAGGATCTTTTTTTTTATTATACACCATATAATTCAGTTTAATGGACGCTGGAGGTGAAGACTTTCAATCACTGCCAGTAACTGACAGATTACAACACAAGGTATTATTTTATTATTATTACTGTTTTATGCAAGAACCATTTAAACTAATAGAACTAAACATGCGAAACTAAATATTACTATCACTATTTTTTAGCTATGGAAAGCGCGTGTATCTGCTTATGAAGAATTAACATCACTCTTTCGAAAGACGGACAACGATTCGGATTTCTATACATATGAAAGCTATCTAAAAAAAATTGCAACAGATGCCAATGCTGTTGCTCAAGAATCAGGTCTTAACGTAATATATGAATTTGTAAATAATGCACCCAACGCCTCAAGGTAAGAAAGAACGAAAAAAAAGGGCTTTTTTTTATTTTGCTGCGGGTTTCTTTCTTCCTTTAGTTGTTTACTGTTCAATAAAAAAAAAGTACAAAGAAACAAAGAGAACAAAAAAAAAAGATAAAGAGGTTAAGAGGAAGAGGGAGGTGAAGAGGAGGAGAGTAAGTTGTTTAGATAGAAAAAAAAAAGAAGCATATAGAAGATAAAAACTTACGATATATAATAGCACCCGTGAAACTGTTGTACCTGCAATTGTAGAAAAATGTCTCGGTGCTACAAAAGCTGGAACAAAACAAAAAGCTATTGATATTCTTTTATTATATGCAGAGATAGATGTAGCTGATCCAGTAGTGGTAAATATATTCTTAATATTATAATTTTAAAGAAAATAAACTAATCTTTTTGTCATTATTATTATTATTACAGGAACTCGTCATACCCGGAATTAATGCTAAGCAACCAAAACTGGTGACTCAAACAGTAATTGTCTTGAAGGAATTTGTAAAGTTAGTATTATCAAAAGTTTGAGATTCGGGTTTGGGTTTTTTGGATATTGGAAGAAAATAACAAATGTATAAGGTAAAAAGAAAGAGGGAGACAAAGCTCTAATATAACACACACACGCACACACACATATACATAGACAATATGGTATTAAGACAGTAAATCCTAAATCACTTTTAAAAATCATACCAAAATTATTCGGACACACAGATAAAAATGTGCGAGCGGAAGTAAGTATATACATATATAATATGTATTGTAAAAAAAAAACGAGAGAGAAATTTTAGAGTTACTAATGATAATAAAAATCATCAACTTTATTAGACATTTGCATTAACGGTAGAACTTTATCGGTGGTTGGGTGCAGCTATCAATGGATATTTGTCAGATCTTAAACCTGTTCAACAAAAAGATTTAGAAGAAGCCTTTTCAAAACTTCCAAATGAAAAAGCTACCCCCGAACGTTTATTACGATCCGAACAAGCTGCTGCTGCCGAAGCTGCTGCTACAAATGAAGCTGATATGGGTAATATATATTCAATATATTCAATGTTTTTACTTTTTTTTTCTGTCTTCAGATTGTATCAACAACCCTTCTTTGATATTATTAGATGAGGAAGTAGATGGAGAAGATGATGGAGGCGAAGCAATGGATGATGAACCTATTGATCCATACGATCTAGCTGATCCAGTGGATATTACAAGTAAATTACCCGGAAACTTTTTTGAGTTACTAGTAAGTAAAAAATACTAGATATAATATTTTATTATATAGAATGGGATCATTATTGCTTGTTATTAATGAAATACCGTTCGTATCTTTTAGGCTTCTAAAAAATGGCAAGAACGACGAGAAGCATTAGATGCATTAGTTAAAGTGGTAGACACACCAAAGCTAGCAGATAGCGATTATACAGAATTAATGGGTGCATTGGCAAAAGTATGACCAAGAAAAAAAAGGGGGGGATTTATTTTCAACAAACAAGTGTACTAACTAGAAGGGAGAATATTAGCGTATTAGTGATACGAACATTTTATTGGTTGGAACAGCTGCAAATTGTATTGAACGTATCGCAACAGGTCTTCGTCAAGATTTTGGGAAATATAAAGGAGTGGTACGAATAAAGATAATAACAGTTATAACAATTCTACTACTATTATTAAAAGTACTAAAAAACTATTATTCGAAACACACACACACATATATATATTATCAGGTTGCACTACCAATGATTGAAAAATTAAAAGAACGTAAACCAGCTATTCTTGAACAGCTCTTAAATGGTCTTAATGCAGTATTTGCATCTGTACCCCTGAATGAAATTATTGAAGATATTACTACTGCGGTTAAACACAAAAACCCTCAGGTACGTGCTAACTCGGGAAAGTTATTATCACGACGGTTAAAAGAAACACGTATTGCGCCTATCAAATCGGAATACAAAGCATTTGCCGAATTAATGTTAAAAACATTGGATGATGCCGATGCTGGTGCAAGAGAAGCAAGTGCAGAAGGTCTTGGTACATTAATGAAAGTCATTGGTGAAAAGGCATTATTACCTTGGACAGAAGGACTTGATGATATCAAAATGGGAAAAATCAAAGAAGCTTGTGAAAAGGCTGAAGTGAAGGCGAAACCAGTTGTTGCAAAGAAACCACCACCACCTGTTAAAAAGGTAATAAGTTATATAGAAATATATATATATATATAACTAAGAAAGTGAAATGTTAACTGATGTTAACTGTATCTTTTTTCAATGTGAACTTATAGGCCCCTGCAGCAAAAGCACCTGTCAAAAAAGTTGCACCAAAACCAAAACCGAAACCTGAACCTATGGTCATTGATGATGAGTCAGCAGCAGCACCCCCTGTCAGCCCACCTAAACGAAAACCCCCTGCTCGTCTCGCAGGTGCAAGTTCGGCTAAAAAACCAACACTGTCATCTTCTAAACCAAAAGCAAAATCTGCTGCTGTTGCTTCTAGTGGACCTAAAAAAGCAGGAGCCGCCAAATTACCGCCATCTAGTGGACCAGAAGAAGTACGCTATCGATTTTCAGCTGATGATGCTGAAGCACGAACAACAGAATTTGTACCTGAAGCAATATGGAATGATCTTCAACAAAGTCAATGGAAACTTCGATTAGCAGCTATGGAATCTCTTTATAGTCATTTTAATCAGATGGAGGAATCTATAGATACTGAACCTGAAATTGTTTTTCGCGTTTTTTCAAAGAAACCTGGATGGAAAGAAATGAATTTTCAAGTTATGGGAAAACTTTTTGCAACAATGCAACTTTTGGCTGAAAAATGTCCAAATTTTTCAAAGGCATGTGTTGCTATTGCTGTACAAGGTAAAAAGAAAAAGAATGAAAGATTCGATATGACTTTGATACGACTTTGAAAGAAGAACGGAAAAAAAGAGCGAACAACTAATACTTGTTATAATGAATACTATTATTTCATTAGTACTCGTCGAAAAATTGGGTGATATCAAATTAAAAAAACCAGCGGGTGAATGTTTAGTTGTATTTGCAGAGAAGACATCATTACAATTTGTATTTTCACAATCCTATCCTATTTGGAAAAAGGCTAAATCGCCCAAGGTACTGGCTGATTCGTTAACATGGATACATACTGCTGTCATGGAATTTGGTATTGCGGGTTTACAAGTACGTGACTTAATTGAATTTCTTAAATTTGCATTAAGTAATACCAATGCATCTGTACGTACTAGTGCAGTCAAAGTCTTAGGTGCATTAAGGCTTTATATTGGGCCAGGTAATTTTTTATTTAATTTTTTGCCGCGAATAATGAAAACGTACTAGTCGGAAAGAAGAAATTATGCTAAAACGAAAAATAAACTATTATTAGAGATCAAGTCATTTGTTCAAGATGTTACACCGGCTTTGATGGCAAACATTGAAGCAGAATTTGATAAGGTTGCACAAATGGACCCACCTCAACCAACTAGGACAACTGTATGTGCTTTTGTTGTTTTTTCAATTGCTATCATACTCTGGAATACTATTTACTAAATCAAACACTTTTTGTTTCCATAGGCTGAAAGCCAAGCTGCTAGTGGTGGAGGAGGTGGTGGTGGCAGTGGTAACGCTGCTGCTGATGCTGTCGAATCATTATTTCCGCGTGTCGATATCTCATCTTCATTAAGCAAAGCCTCTGGTGAATGTAATGACGCTAACTGGAAAATCCGTAAAGAAGGTCTCGAAAAGGTTCTTGGTATTATTGAAGGCGCCAACAAACGAATCAAGCCTAATTTGGGCGAGTTCCCTGGTGTATTAAAACAACGGCTTAATGACAGTAACAAGAATCTACAAATCATGGCTTTGGAAATTGCTGGTCTATTAGCTGAATCATCTGGCAAACCTTTTGAGAAATATATCAAGCTTTTAACCGGTCCAGTCACTGGATCTCTTTCTGATAACAAAACAAACGTACGTGCAGCAGGTGTTGCTGCATTGGAGCAATTCCGTAAAGTATGTGGGCTGGAAGGTATGATTGGATCTTTTGCTACAAGCTTAGCAGCGGATTCTCCTATGTTACGAAAAGAATTACTTGCTTGGTTAGCTACACATTTAAAAGAAGATCCAAATGCGGCAACATATGATCTTGTTTCTATTATTGCACCCATGCTTTCTTGTTTACAAGATCGAAACGGTGATGTTCGAAAATCAGCACAAGCATGTTTACCAATGGTGATAGCTAGTGCGGGTTATGATGCCGTTGTTCACAAGGCGGCTGATTTGAAAGGTGCTCAACGACAAGCTATTATGCCACTTATTGAAGCCAATCGAGGGGCTGCATCAGCTGCTGCTGTTACAAGTGCAGCACCACCATCAGCAGCAGCGGCATCTACTCCTGCGAAACGTGTAGCAGCAGCAAAATCAACAACAGAAGACTCTGCCAAGCCAGCATCTGTTGGACGTGGGCGAGTACTTACAAAACGCAAACCAGGACTACAGCCACCAAGAGCATCTGGCATTACTTCTCCATCCAGTGCTTCTTCTGCCTCTGCCACAGCTTCAAGCGCCGCTGATACAGTTCAAGCTCCAGTATTAACCAGTGATGCTCGCGCGAAACAAATGCGTGCCAAAAAAGAAATTCGATGGCAATTTGATACACCACGACCCGATATTATTGATGGTTTACGAACAGCGTTTGAACCTAATGTCAGTAGTGAAGTGTGTAATCTATTATTTAGTACAAGTCAATATGCCGAACGTGATAGATTGAGCGGTCTTACCCAATTGAACGAATGCCTGGCTAAACCCGAAGTATCTTCCGACAGATATGATGTTGACTTTTCAGACATGAAGCAACGATTTATTGTTAATGCCGATCTTATTTTCAAGTACCTGACCATTCGATTTTTTGATACAAACACAAGTATGCTTATCAAATGTCTAGACATTACTCAGAACCTGGTTGCAGTCATGGATGAAGAAGGATATCATTTGACAGAATATGAAGCCGTCTCTTTCTTACCTTTCTTAATCAACAAAGTGGGTGACCCTAAGGAAGTGATGCGTACGCGTATTCGCAACATTCTCAAGTCTTTTTGCCGAATCTATCCTGCTAGCAAATTGTTCAATTATCTTTTGGATTCAGCAGCTACCTCTAAGAATGCCAAAGCTCGTGCCGAATGTTTAGAAGAAGTCGGTGCTCTTATTCAACGTAATGGTATTTCTGTCATGCTTCCGAATAAATCCCTTCCATTGATTGCTGCTCATATTGGTGACCGCGACGCTGGTGTACGTAACGCTGCTTTGAGCGCTATTGCTCAGGCATATATTCTTACTGGTGATGCTGTATTTAAACATGTCAGTCGCTTAGGTGAAAAAGAAAAAGGCATGCTGGAAGAACGACTCAAGCGCACCAAACCATCAGCTAGTGTACTCGCAGAAAAGGAAGCGCGAGAAAAGCAAGAGGCTGAAGAAATGGAGATTGACGAATTTCCTACAGTAAGCCAATTGCCTCGTCTCCCACGAGCTTCGCAGGGAAAACAAAGATCTATCGCTCCACCATCATCCATGCCATCTCCACAGCAATATCAACAGCGACAGCAGCAACAGCAATATGATCCTGAGCCAATGGAAGATGTAACTGACGATTATGGTAATCAATATAATGAAACCGGTGGTATGGCAGGTATCAGTGAACCGCGATCATTACCGGGACCTTCGTCTATGCGACAGCCTCGTTCAGCAACACATCAAGCATTCCAGAAGGCTGTTCAGCAAGACCGTGGTGATTACATTGTCGATTATTTGATTTCACAAATTACCAGCGGAGATCCACAACCGAGCATTGAAGCTTTGAAACAATTGGATAAATTGTTGAATTCCAAACCTGAATTGATCTTACCTGATATCGAACAACTTATTAATGCAATTACACTTCAAGTACGCCTTGCTTACTCAAACGTGGATCCTCGTGTACCAGCAATGACACGTTTATGCAAACATCTTGTGAACGCACTTGTCCTTCTGTTTTCAAATCGGGATCTTGCGTGTGCAGTATCGCAAGAAGCTTTACATCATTTGTTGGAAGAATTAGCGCATCGTTTATTGGATCAAAAGATGCTTGCAATGGAATCTGGTCCCCAATTGTCCAAGGCATTGAACGTTGCTATGGTCAAGGTCCTTGAGAATAGTAATCGAAACGCTACCTTTAGGTAAAAGAGAAAGAAAACTACAGTTATATCGCTCAAAATGTATATATACCATTTACTAACGTAATACATATATATAGTGCATTGTTATCGATCTTGGGATCTTGTGCAGCAGGCCTTCACCCTGGAGATAACACAAGTGCCAAGGAAACACGCTACACAGAATTAACCATGAAATGTTTGTGGAAACTGGCAAAAACGGTTCAAGAAAACTTACGTGCACGCGTCTTGAACCCAGATGAACTATTATACGAAATTAACAGATTCTTTATTACAACACCACCGGCTGAATGGAAACGTCGTGCAGCTGAGAATGTTCCCTTGGGTGAAATGCCATTACGAACGGTCAAGACATTGCTTTTGGAACTTGTCAATGGATTGGGTGATTCGATATTCCAACATTTGACATTAATTGAAAATCCACCAGCAAGCAGTGTATATCCTTATTTACATCACATGCTAGAAGCTTGTCGAAAACGTGAAAGAATGCAACAAGCACGTTTACAGCAGCAGCAACCATCTACTCCACAATCACCAGTAGCACCAACACTACAGCAACAGCATAGTTTAGAAAATCATTATCAACAGCAACAGCAGCAGCAGCAGCAAAGGTTTTCAATGAATTCGCTTAATTCCTCCTTAAGCCGACCATCATCCATGTCATCACTTCAATCAAATAGTATGCTACGATCAACATCCATAGCATCCTACCCTTCATCAGGAGAAGGGGATGTTCCCACATCACTGGACACTACTATACCCGTTGCTACACCTATGCGTAACAATATTTCTATTAATAATATTAACAACAATAATAATACTAATAATGTCCAACCCATGCAAGTGGATGAACAAGCTGATCCAAACAAACCAATATCTGATTATGAAATGAATAACTTACTTACACAAATCTTTGTCAAGATTGGAACACGAGAACAAACTAAACAAGGCATAGTCGAACTGTATGAGTTTCAAAAGAAATACCCACTCGCTGAAGCCAAGGTCAATACATACCTTAGTCAATCTGGAACGTATTTTCAAAGCTACATTCGTCGTGGCTTAAGTAATCTTGCCGCTGAAGATAATGAGCTACGATCAAATTCTTCTCCTACACATCAACAACAACAATCAACTCCATCACCTGCTATAACTCCAACTAATGCTACTACTACTACTACTCTTCCACCTTCGTCGGCAAGTTCTCCTTTGGCAAACATAACAGCAACAACAACAACACCACCACCGCCACCGCCACCACTCTCATCTACAGGAGACTATGGCAGTCATCATTCATCGCCGCGTAATTCATCATCTCAAATTTCGTCTCCAGTTCCCCAAGAGCAAAAACAATCGTTTGATTTACATCGTACTTCATCCATGTCAAATGCACGTGCTAGTATGCATGCAGGTAAGATAATAAATACATATTTATAATGCAAACACATCGAAGTAAAGAAAATTAGCTTATCTAACAATAACTTTTTTTTAGATGATGCCTCCGAGATCAAGCAACGATTACAACGATTAAAGCAAAAGTTTGGTGGGAAAACTTCGCAACAGCAACAACAGCAGCAGCACTATTAATATTATTATTCTTTCTCTTCTCTTTTCTCTTTTATTTCTTTATTCTCTAACGCACACTCACACTCACACTCACATACTCTTCCTTTCTTATTTCATCTTCCTTTCTTCTTTTTTATATATCAATGACATATAATTTGTACTCTCTTTTATATAAAAAAATATATATATTTTTTGTTGTCGATTGGACTGGTTATATATTACCAAATTGATGATCGTTGTATTTCTGAGGATAACATAATGAAAATGGATATATAGTTGATATAATTTATTAATAAGTTGATGATAGCCAACTTTTTATCGTCACTTGTCTTTGCCTCCTGCATTCAATTATTATCAAACCTGTGCCTGTTTCCTTTTATTCTTTACTATTAGTTTAGGATACGTTTATTATTTTATTCATTTTTTAGTTGCTTGCGACGACAGGCAACATCGAGCCATCATTTTTTTTACTTGCTGAATATACCTGGACACTCAACTGACCAATATCCGAGAGCTTCTGATAGTACCACCTTTTTCGCTCGGATTAAAAAATATGTCTATGAGAACAGTGCGTTATAAAGATGCCAAATTTTATAATTATATCGAAACGGTTAGTTCTCATACATTAATTAAATTCTTTGATTTAGAACTTATTTTCCGTGCAATACTCTACGTGTACTTATCCTGTTCCCCAAACTATAATCATTAACTCTGTCTATTATCACACTAGTAATATGTACCGATCTATATAAATTAGTACGAATGCTCGAGGAAAGTGAAAACTTGAAATGAGTTTCTATCTATATAGTTTATAACTGACTACTGTGGATGAAGAGAGCGATCATTTTATCAGATAAAAGCATAATGTAATCGAAAAATATAATGTAACCATAAATCCAGACGTATTACCACACACTACCCTATATAAACTATTTTGTCTCAGTGCGACTTAAAAATAAGACAGTTGCAATTTGTAATTTGGATAGAAAAAGACTATGTAAACAGAATAATTAAAAGATCCATACTTTTATATTTGCATACAAGTGTTGACACCAGCAGCTTTTGAATGGGTAAATAAAAGCTTATCAATTATGCTTAATGCAGTCAAAGCAAGAAGACTAACAATTGTATGACAAAAACAAAAATCCACCCACGACCTTGTAAAAGGATGTTTCATGACATAGAAAAGTGTCCCCATTAAAAAAAATAGCATATACCCAAAAACATATAGTTTACTGAGCTTTTTTTAAAGAAAAATTAATGGTATATGTTGGCTTTTCTCTAACGGTTCATGACCAAGTTATTGTTGAAAAAGCATTTATGACCTGCTAAGCCTATAATTAGCAACAATATTTGGTTCCGTGTAGCACAAAAAACGCCTTGCCGCACTGCATTTGACCAAAACTTGGATAAAAAAGGGTGCAGACAAGATGCTAACTTGTTAATCAAATTTGGGTTTATTTTTTTTCTTATTTGCTAAATTCCCCTTTTTCTTTTATTTGTAACATTTGTTGTTCTTCTTTAATCTTTTTTTTTTTTAAAAAAAAAGGAAGAATTGCATATGGAACAAAAGACATGGACGAGCAAGTCCACTATTATGATCCATATCGATCACGTAATAGTAACAGCAATAATGATAATAAGAATGATATAATTCAACCATTACCACTTGGTTTACTTTCTCAAGAAGATCAAGAACAACGAGCTAATTCATATCTTCCTTATTCCAATCATCCACCTGATTTTTCTCATGCAAAAAACGAACTATACTTAAATGAAGAACAAGATGCTCCTTCATCACTACGTCATCCACACTTTCAAAATCGTCTTGACTTATTACACCATGATGGTTTTAGCAGAAACGCAGAACATGGAAATGAAAGTGGTCCAAGTCGTTCCATGTTTTCTGCTACCACAATGTCATTTTTATTTAAATCAGCAACATTAGCGCCTGTGCATAAAGAACAAACATCTCTATCGCTTGAAATTGAACGTCGAAAAAAGAATCACCCAAAGCGACGATATCAACAACGCTGCTGTCATGTTTTGTTTTTTATTATAGCATTGATATTACTAGCAGCTGGATCAATTATCTTTTTTTGTTGGCCTCGGACACCACAGCTTTTAATGGACGATAGTGCACAAAGTATATATGCACCAACAGATTGGGGACAAGATAATTTAATTTCCTTGCGAGCAACATGGTTATTGAATGTTACATTTGATAATACACAAAACTGGCTGTCAACCCATATTTATTGGATGGAACTTTATCTTGTGGATGCATTACATCAAGATAAACAATTTGGAATGGCAACAGAATCACTTGTTATACCACCACGAACAAGTTCACTTCAACAAATGATATTTCATGTTAGTTATGATGCTGCATCTTTAAATGATCCTACTTTTCAGAATTTATATAACGCGTGTGGCCCAAAAAAAGTTGGTACTTTATCCGATCTCGCTGTTGAAATACAAGTACTGTCTCTCTTTTTTTATTAGCTGTTTATAAATAATTCATTATTATATATAACAACATTAGTTAATCATGATTATTACTAACCGTTTCTGTTTTTTTCTTCTTCTATCTCTTTTTTTTATCCAATACTATTTTCAATGTATATGTAGGGTCAATTACATATTCGGGGGCTTGCATGGACACAGTATGTTAAAACAACACCATCCCGAGGAAAATTCTTATGTCCAACAATATAAGTGTTATGTATATGATACTCGTATATATTGCGTATCTTTATGCAACACAAATGTGTCTAACATACTACTATATATTGCTATTGATTTACTTTTAACTTATATCAATCCATTATAATCGCTTTATATCTAACCATAATACTACTAGAATAAAAGTATAAGCCTTAATACTCTTCTTGTTCGTATTTTTCTTTATAACATTTTTTTGTCTCTTGAATTCTTCTCGTTTTTTATTCTTATATAATAAACAACACCGAGAGCTATAAATTTATTTATCTTTATAAAGAAAACAATAGAAAAGAGCCTTGACCATATTTTTTAAATGAAAAGGCAAATTTTCGACAATGACTGTGTTTGCTGTTCTCTTCTTTTTTTTACTTGTTTAGTATGTATTTTATTTATGTTTTAAAGAAGAATTTCTTGTTAGTTGATAAAGTAACTACTATTATAGCATGATCATATGTACAATACAACTAATACCGGGTGGTAAGTATCTACGTATAATATTTAGTATAAAACATTACTTTTGTACTATATAAAACAATGCTTGAATTTTATATTCCCCTTTTCTTCCTGCAGAAGAAAAAAAAGAAAAACGCGGCTTGCATATAATAACAACGAATGTAACCGTATTTAATTATATACTCTTTGTCAAAATTCCTATTTTTCAAGAAAATAACTGGATATAATCGTTGTTTGTTTGTTTGTTTTCATTTACTTATGACAGTTACTTCAATTCATCAAGTTAAACGGTAATATCAACACATCCCAGAGTCTTTATTATTTTTACCTTTAATATTGAAGTTATGAGACATCATGTTTTAAATCTTATTCACTGGTAATAACCAGTTTATGCATGTTGTACATCAACATCGTCCGTAGCTAGAATAGGAGTAAAAAAAAAGTATACTGATCTTCGCTTCTCTTAGTATTAGAGGCAACAAATAACCCATTTAATAAATTCAGCTTTCTTGATGCCGAACGCCATCACTCCTTTTTTTGAAATCATTTCTGAGTTTACAGCCCCTGTCATCGATATTATATAAAAGAGTTGAAATAAAAATAAAAATAATAGGAAAAAAACAATTGGTTGTATCGTTTCTAGAAGAAAATGCAACTTAAACAATTTATTGGAGTTACTGCTTTATTTGCCTCAATTACAACTGCTGTACCCACCAGCAAAGAGTTTTGTGGTACAGAAGATAGTGTACAATATGGTGACTACAATGTTTACAATAACCTTGTCGGGCGAAGCAAATCTGGTACACAATGTACACGATTAATAAAAGCAGACCAAGCCAATAGTGTTGGTTGGACTACCACATGGAGTTGGTCTGGAGAAGAAAAGAAAATCAAATCCTTTGCCAATGCAGCTTATCATTTTGAACCTAAGGCTATTTCTGATATCAAAAGTATTCTGATTAATTGGAATTGGTCTACTGGTCGTGGTGCTAAAAAAAGCAACGTAGCTTTGGAATTATATACATATGCGTCCCCAGAAGATAGTGAAAAGGATTACGACTATACAATTTCAATCTGGCTTGGAAAAACCGGAAGTACGAAACCTTTGGGTAATCGGCTAGATAGTCCCATCTTCTCTACTGATGATGGAAACGAATATCAGATCTACGTAGGTTATAACGGTGCCCAAAATGTCGTTACCTTTGTTGCTACCGAACAAGTAAAAGAGTTTGATGGTGATGTTTTTTCGTTCATTCGTCATCTGATTGATACATATCATTTTCCTGATTCACAAGTATTGGGAGCGATCCGTGGTGGAATAACTACTTATGTTGGCGATAAGGCCACTTTTACTACAAAGTCTTTCCAAGTGTCTGTTAATTAGAAAAAAGATTTATAGAAAGTTGTTTATTTGCAATCTTCTTTATTTGCTATATTCCTTATTATCAGTTTTTCTTTTCTGTCTCTCAATACTTTTTTGCAACATTTTTTTTTTATTTTGTTGTTGTAGTAGTACTCGTAAAACAAAAGGTTATCATGAAGCGTACCACCACATTATTAATGAATAATTACTTCTGTTACTATTATTTTTATTTCATTGTAGTCATCAATAAAGCCATTCATTTTAATGTAAATGTTTAAAATACAATGCGCACTACCTTATATCTATTTGTTCTGTAACGTCAATGTACCAAGAAAAAGGTTCGCTTCTCTTTTGTCATTATCTTCTTTTTTTCGCTTTACATCACCCCTGAATTTGTCCTCAGCTAGCTTTTGTCTTAGTGTTTATGGCATAATATCTAGTATTACTGAAGTATATGACTGATATAAAAAATAAAGGACGAGTTAATTATAAACTATAAAATGTTTAAATTAGTAAAAGTATTAATAAGCTATACCGGACGCATAACAATAATAGGATATGACACTCTTTTTCAATAGCACCAGATATCAAATACAATTTCTTACAATTCTTTTTTTAAAAAAATACTTCTTGAATAAAAAGAATATGACAAGTTCAACTTTTCAAGTGAATTACAATGCACTGTCTTCAACCACTACGGTATGTATATCAAAATAGCTATAATACAGTTTTCTTTCTTTTCTTAAGAAAATTGAAGAGGATATTTTACCCGATGATTGAAGATAAATAGATCTAATAATAATGATATAATGATCGACGGGATAATAATAAATAGTGGCGTTTTATATTTTATGCGAACAGACCAGTTTCCTTTCTTAGAATCATAACTACTCTTTTCCATTCCGGGAATCTAAAAGGTCTTTTTTGGAGTTGTACGTAGGTACTCTCAAACTCAAACATATATTTGTTTTTCTTATCCTGAAAGCAATGGTTAAATAAGAGGCCATTATTTCAAGAAACGTATATATAATTTTCTATATATATCAGATATTTATGAATGTAATTACTATTATAATATTGAACATGTATACAGTATAAGTTAATATTAAAGTAAAATGATAATAATAAGTTGACTGCAAATGAGCATGATAGCCACTGTGCTGAGTTTTATGTTTTTGTGTTCTTGTTCAACCTTGGCATTGATGTCAATTTGCTTTTTTTTGCGGAGTGTGCTGCAAAAATACAAAAAGTATTTCTGTTTTAAGGTTTTTACTTCTTTAAATAGCTTTTGTCCTCTTTTTACAAGAAAATCTCGGGACAGTTTTTTCGGATTTGATCGGTTGAAAAAAAAAGTAATCATCTTCTTCTATTTTCTCTTTGCAATGAGAAATAAGTGTGAGTTTATTACAGTCTAACAATAAATTGAATTGAGTTAAACTTTGCCTATTTTAACTACCATTTTCATTAGCATACAACTATTAGCTACTTAATTACTTATTTTATTTTACAGCTGAAGAAACTGGGTAACACCAAAGATGGGCTTCAATATTATGCACAAATTATATATTTAGCTTCACAAATCATGTGCCATTCACTCAAAAATTTATTTATTTTTTACAATCATATTCAATGACTCAATAGGGTCTTTATATAAATTCATGTAATAACATTAATTATGGTCTATTCTCATTTAGAAAAGCAAGACCCCATCAATGATAAAGAAACTGAGATGATTGATTAGTAACCAATTTTCAACTCTGAACTGATTAATATGTTCATTGTTACACTAGCAAATAGCCAAGCAATAAAAAGGTGCTTCATTTCATTTATAATAAAGTAGAAACTTATGATTTTTAAAAAAAAATGGTGTAGCATCGAAAAAAAAAAAGGAGAAGTGAAGTAATGTACGTATTTCTCTCTTTGTACCTGTCTTATTGAAGGAATCTCCGGTAATTTTTTACCATACTACTTTGGTAATAAAAAAAACCATAATAACATTCTGCCTCTTCTTTTGTTCTCACTCTTCCCATTGAAAAGAGATACCTTTTTTTGTCAATCAAGCCCATTCCTGTGTGGCGCACCGTACTCTTCTCGTCTTTCTTCTACAATAGGAAACTCACTCTTTTTTTATATCTTTTTTTTTTATTTTCTCGCCTTATTTTTTCTCCTCTTTCGTTTATAATAACAAACGCTCTTTCTTTTCGTACATTTCAACTATTCTCTCTCTCATATTCTCTCACTTATTCACATACTTAAGTAACTCATTAACAACAAGGTATTATATATTACTACTTCGTTATTTTTCTATTACTCAGAAAGAGAAAAAAAATAAGGGGCTTCTTTATTACTATTCTGGTCTTTTGCAATCTCTATTTTTATGAATTAATTCATTAAGCCTTGCAGGGGTGAGGATTTCATAGTGTGTTGAAGCTCTATGGGATTCTTTAAATACTTGTTATCCTCATTGGGTTATTAATACACATATTATTATATGAATATCCCCTTGGCAACCACGAGGAAAAACTTTTTTTGGGGTGAAAAACTCGTTTTATAACAATTGTATGTTAACCAAGTAACATATATTCACTTTTCTTTTTTTACTTTTAGAGAAACAAGATCATGTTACCTTCAGAAACTTCAGACGATGATCTCGATTCCAGAGCTGACACTTTTACAGATCAATCTTCTATTCAACAACAACTATCACCACAGGCACTGCGTCGAAACCAACCTCCGACTGCAAGTACAAGACGTATATCAAGACAACTTTTTGCTCAAAAATATGGATTGAATGCCCAGGACGATGAATCTATCGATTCTAATGATTCTCCTTCTTTTAATGGTAGAAGACTAAGTGACCCATATGATCATGAATCTGGGGATGACTCAGATGATGATCAACCATTAAAAACTGTAACCGAACAACCTACTGCTGGTTCATCTTATCAACAACCTCAACAACAGCATCCGTATCAAAGGGGACCACCACCACCGCTAGTTACGACAACAAGGATAGGAGGACTTGCAAGACCAATTTCGGTGTGCAACATTGCGGAAGCAACAAGTCCTGCAAGACCACCAAGATTTGTGAAACCAGCTACACAAGCAGCACTGCAGCAAGTTCAGGTCCCACCTGATATGCAACCAGTGCAGCGACTTAGCGATCATTTCAATCGCAAAGTATATATGGAAGGTTATTTAATGAAAATGAATGTCATGAATACCGATGGTCGACCTTGTACCGAACAACGATGGGTAAAGCACTATGTAGAATTATGTGGCCCCGTGCTCACTTTGTGGAACGCAACTATAACAGAAGATCAGGATGAAGAAAAAAAAGAACAGCACTTCTCAAATCCCGAATATATTAATATCACCGACTCCTATGTAAATCTTATTGATCAAAAAGAACAATTTATGCTTAATTCAGCAGGTACCAATCGATACGTTTTCCAAACTACAATAAATGATGATAATAACGCAAGTGCACAGACATGGGTATTAGCGATCCGTCTTGCATGTTTTGAAGGGGCACGCATTCATGAAATTTACACACGACGATTTGTATCTCGTACCAACTTGGATAAGCTATTAAAACAATCCCCCAAAACAGAAGGATGGTTACAAGTCCGGTTTCCTGGACAAACAGGATGGCAAAAATATTGGACCGTAGTAACCGACCGCCGTACAGAAAAAAAGCTTTTTGGCAAGAAATCTATACCAACAAGGGGTCAGCTCATGTTTTATGGATCTAAAAAGGCGAAATTCCCCGTGAAAATAATTGTAAATGTTGTGCAAGTCTATACCATCTATCCTGAATCGCCGCAATTAATTGATTTAGCGACTATGATGAAGGTGGAAGGCAATATTCTTGATTGTACTAATACTGGTGAACAAAAGCTATCAAGAGCTGCTGCAAGTACCTTGCTCATGACGAATACTGCAAAGGAACTGACTCAATGGCTTGTGGGGACCTTTGATGCATTTAAGCTGTATGGTAGACCTGGGAAACTTCTTAATAATTCCTCTGATAGTCATGCACTTAATTTTGGTGAACCAGGTCGAGGAGGGGATTTACCACGATTGTTTTTAGAAGTTAGCGAAACAACTAATGTCAGTGTCATGAATGGTGAAACTTTGTTGGATAACAAGCTAGAATTTGGAAGCATTTTGGAACAAAAAATGGGACAAACAAAACATCGGCCTTCAATACCTCCTCCCAACATCGCTGGTATAATGGGATCTAGAACAAATAGTATGCCTTTGCTCTCAGGTATTCCTGCAGCATCATCTTCAACGCCTCGTGGACCCGAAAATGGTCATCAACAATATCCACAACGTCGACCTACAACCAGATCTACGGCAAATTCATTACCTTCTGCACAGACAAATCGACATTCAGCTCCCTTGTTGCAGCAACAACAAAATGGACCAATTCGACCAGAACAACAGCAACATAATCGCTATTCAGCAATATCACCCGTGGCGGCAGGTCGGTCACGGCAATCGATGCACCTGATATATGCAAGTGACGATAGTGAAGAAGACGATGATACTAGTGAAGACGATGACGATGACGATACTAGTTCAACGTCAAGTACATTGCAAAAAACAATACCCATTTCGAGGCCTACACCAGCAACAACATCACTCCCATCACCTCAACTAGAGACTCAAACAAAAACCGAAGTTACTATTTTAACACATAATTTAAACGCTCCTGTCACTTCTACTGCGACTGCCACTACTACAATCTCTTCTCAAACATATCCATCAACTCCACCATTACAATTAGAACCCAAACCACACCAAGAACCAGAACAGGCACTTGATAATAATATTGAACAGCGTAGATCATCTACTATGATATTGCCGGAAATATCTGAAAGTACAGATTTCATGTCTTCCATTTTAGGAGACATGAGTATAAGGAATAATAATAACAGGAACAATAATAATACCAGTAATAATAATAATAATAATAATAATAATAATAATCGGGGACCGCCTCCACCCCCACCGGCCCATGTTATACCTATATCTTCAACATCAACTCCAATTCTTGGTCAAACAACAAACCATCAACGTGATATTTCGAACTACAATAATTACAGTCCTAGTACAGCCAGCAGTAGTAATAGCAGCACAACTAGTGATAGTGCCAAAAAGGCAGCGACTCCATCTCCTGTTTCACCATCAACACCACAACAGCAATTTTCAGGCAAGTCTCGACTTCCATCTGCAATGGGCTGGAGACAATCATCTAGTAACTTGTTAATGCGGCCACAAAACAGTAGTTCTGGTAGTAGTGTAAAAAGTATAACACCAAGCGGTTCTGAAACAGGCAGTATGGGTGTAGCACCACAACAACAAAGACAACGATATCATCATCAACATCGTGGATCTGTACAACTCCCTCACCAAGGACAACAGCAACAACGAAGATCTATGTATATGAATGATAATGGTGGTCGACGATCTTCTAGTGCTATTCTATTACAACAGCATTGGGAGACACCGAAAGAGGAAGAGCATGAAGAACAATATCACCAGCAACAGCAACAACATCATATACATATGATGCAACAACAACAGCAACAACACTTTCCCTATCACCAGCAACAACAACAGCAGCAACAGTATGATCCATATGGTTATCAGCAATATCAACAATATGCTGATAATGGTCAAAGTGGACATGATTCAGATGATGATGCACCTATTATCTCACAAATCGGAAACAATTTTGTCACACAAAACAGCCTCTTAGACATGTATCAATCCGAGCAAGTACCAGCCCGTTTACAAGAAGAACATGCAAGGATGAGTGGACAACCCTTGGTTAATTTACCAAGCAAACATCCTCAGCCACGTTCAGGGTTAGTCGGTATGATTTCACAATTGGAGCATGAAAAGAGGGAGCGTGATAATGTTAAGGGTCGGCTTATGGAAATGGAAAAGGATCGTGCTTTAGAGCAAGAACGTGAAAGATTCTATTTGGATCATCAACAGCAACAGCAGCGACACTCGGCAATGATGCAATCTCCAACACCGCCAGCACCTTCTACTCCTAAGGTAGCTTCATTTTGTTTATTATTTGTTTGCTTGTATCATTTCGCTAATTTACAAAATTTTCTACTTTTTCCTTTTTAGTCAACCATGATGGGACCAAATCCACAAGCTCCATTCGGTGGAGGAGGCGGTGGTTTAATGATGATGGATCCACGTATGTCAATGTCTACTCCTGCATCACCACCACCGCAAGTGATGAATCCACAAATGATGAATCCGCAAATGATGATGATGCCCATGATGCCACCACAACCCATAATGGATCCAAGAATGTCGATGATGCCCAATATGGCCATGATGTATATGATGCAAGGCTCGTATGGTCAAATGGGTCCTACTTCTATGCCCATGTTTTATAACCCAATGATGATGCAGCAACAAGAAAAAGTAGAAGATGCAGATGCAGATGATGATGTACCATTACATAATCATCATCTTCACCATCGTCAACACCGTCAACGTAGTAATAGTCACCATTTTTAAACTTGCATAGAATCCTATCATTCGATATTATGCTCAATAATAATATATCTGGTTATTTTTTTTTCCTTCTCTTTCATTGTGAAAAGCAACTAATATTCTTTTGTGTTCCTTTTAAAAAGTGGAGATTGTTTATGTAAGAAAAATTGATAAATATCAAATACAAGGGTATATACTCTTTTTTGAGGTTGAATGGTTTTGTTTTTCCCTTCTTTTCTAATAGAACTAATGTACAAAAAATGATGATTGATAATAATGATAATAACAATACATGGACAAAGAAAAACATAGAAGAGGTAAGAGGAGTTACCGTTGGATTATTACGATCGGAGAGAGGTTAAGAAGGAAAAAAGTGCTTACAATTAAAATAAATCACCCAAAGACATTCCACCTAAACCTGGAAGTCCTCCGTTCTGGACACACAAAAAAAAAAACAGAATGAGGTTTTCGGAGATCGAAAAGACAGGCATATAAATTAAATAAAGAAACACATTGATAAAAATAAAACTTACTGTAAGCGGGCATCCAAACGTAGCCGATCCGCCCAGGTCCAGGTTTAGCTTAACGAATAATACTCTTGCATTCACATTAATGCTATAGTTTACAGTAATATCTTGTGCATCACCACCATATAGTCCACATTTTTCCATCAGAGTATTTAACATAACTTGAGATTGTGATGATTGCGTATCATATTCAATGGAGAATGGGTATGTAAAGTTATAATCAGAATTCGTTGGTATCTTTTCGCTATCAAGATAACCATGTCCAAGATAGGCCTGTGAACCATCTTCCTCTGGCAAATTAGCCTATAAAATTATCAGATATGTATTCCAGTTATTATTAATTTATCCGTTTCATTCCGTTGTTGTTGATTGCTTTGACACTGTTTTTTATATACCAATACATATATACTTCGTCTTTTAAGAAACATAAAAGAATAGTTTACTTACCGTGGCTTTCATTTCGGATAAAAAGATAGGTAATACATTTGGATTTTGTACGTTAACAACCAGCCCCAAATTAAACAAAAACTTTTGACCATCGTACGTAATTTGAGATGCATTATCACCAGGATACTGAGTTACATCTAATACATTAACGGTTGGCATATCAAAAGAACCTGCAAGACCACCAATGACTACAACACAAATAATAATGCTGATGATGATGAACCATAATATATAACGTGCCCAAATTGGTAAACAACATGTACAGCACAAACATCGACAACATCGGTTACGTTCAGTAAAATGTGGTTTTCGTGTAATTTCTTCTTTTACTGTTAATTCTTTTTCATTTTGACCTGAAGGAGGTGGTGGTGTAGATTGCTGATACTGTTGTTGTTGCTGTTGCTGTTCGATATCTATATGTTATTTACAGAATTTATTATAAGCCCCTTGCATACATGTTTTCTATGCAATTTTAGCCCGTCAAAAAAAAAAATAACGAAAAAAAAATTGATTTTGTTTCATAATGGTTTATGTGTAAAAAAATTTTCTTTCTTTTTTTACCGTTACCCGGATAATATTTCTCGTCGTGGTAACCATGTAGTGGAGGAGGAGGCGGTAAGTCATTCCCGTGTATCGTCCGTTGTGATACTGAATTACTATTATCATACATTTTTTATTGATGGTATATTGTTATTTATGAAAATAAAAAATAAAAGTAAAAATAAAAAAAGAGAGAAAAAGAAAAAGCTAAAAAAAAAAAGAGAGACAAGAAGAAAAAAGGAAATTCAGCAAAACCATCAAAAGGTTTATATAAAAGTCCGGGAAAACACGATGTCTGAAGGGCAAACCACATTTCCTCCTTTCCTTCGATACTTGTCTTTTTCACTCCCCTCCCTCCAAAAAAGACGGCCCGAAATATTGGACTTTTCCTATTACTTCGCGTCCCCCCATTTTTACTTTGGCGGGATCTGAATTTCAATTTCGCCAAAGGTAATTTTCGAATTTACACATCGTGAATTTACACATTCGCGCACTTAATAATTTCAATTTCGCGTTCCAATATTATCATGTTTGCATCCCAAACCTTTTTAAATCTGCGTCCTAGTTATTATTATTGACGATCTATTCTTTTCAATTGTACATAATATAGGTTCAGAAAACAGGTAATTATAATTATAAATTAAACAACACTCCAGAAGACATCGTGGAAAAAATGATTTAGAGTGCAATATCCAACCCTGGCAGTTTTTAGCAGTTACTTGCTTGGCAGATTCGATAATACGTGGTGTCAAGGTGTGACATCCTTGGTCAAAAGGTCGCGCCTTACACCAGATTTTAGGTTCGACCAGAATAATTCAATGGAATTTAAAAATGGTGAATATGCTGAGAGATATAAAATTTTATATCCTCTGTCTTTAGCTGCTTGACGTACAAAATTCGCATGATGAATTCTTGCATTATCCATTATAAGAGTCTTTCCGTACAAGTTGTTTTTGTCAAGAGCGTCCATTACTAAGTCCAAAAAATTCAGGAAGTGCTGTGTTCTTATTCCAATGTTAGCAACAATGCGTTCCTCTCGACCGTCCAACTTTCGTTTCTTCGATCCAACTATGGCTTGAGGACTTCTTAAAGACAAGTTCACTAGTCCTTCTCTGACAATAGCACCTAGAATTGTAACATTCACACCACGATTATTCGAAACAACTGCTTTGGCAGGGGTACCACATTTTGACCGACTAAATGTGCGTTGCATATGAAAACTGAAACCAGCTTCATCTTTGAACACACAGCTTTCAAAATCGATATTTTCTTTCTCGATATTTAAAACCCATTGCGCTCGCATTGTAATTGTTTTTTCAGAGTTGCGAGCCTGAAATATTTTTTCAAGTTTCATCATAGTCAAACTACACTTGGCCACCAAATGCTTATGTACATCAGTGAAAAAAAATGTTTTTAGAGGGAGTAAATGGTGTTACTGTCACTTTTATAGTATTTATGCACAGTTCTAAGAATTTCTTGGCAAATGAAAACAACTCTTTCCCAAAAGCAGGGACTTCGTCCGCTCCGTCAACATTGAAAAGCGATATTTTATGAAAAAGCAATACTTTGTGTTTTATTAGTCAAGAATAAAAAAAAAATGGGAAATTATTCTGTGCGCGAATTACCTTATGTCAAAAGCTGTTCATCAGTCAACCGATCCCAGTCATTATCAAAGCACATATATGCATCGAGAGAGTATTCGATTGGGGTGTCGTATCTTCCCATTACTGGAAGGTCATTTCGAGAGGGAATTAACTCGATTACATCGTCAAATGTCGTATGTTGTCAGGAATTGATTGATTCACGTTACTTGGACGTGCACGACAACGATCACAAGTATTATAAGACTCAGTTCTGCCTTCGAACATATCAAAAGGGTGATTAGCCTTGCAACCAGAGCAGTATTTCAAATTCGTCGTGTCCATTTTAATGTAAAAAGTATATTAAAAAAACTATTTTTCGTGTTTTCTGAATTTTACTATCAGGTATTAATGTAGCCGACGAATTTCTATTTTTGGTTCCGTGAAAAATGGGGACAAGATGGACAAAATGCCAAGGTGGTTGGTCACACGTCTTCTTGCCTCGGCATCTTAGTCGATTACCACGGCAATTGTACCCATAACAATCCAAGTTTCCTCAATATTCTCAAGCTATGACCACAATTACTAGGGAGCAAGCAATCTGCATGTTTTTCTGCGAAGAGTACAACGAAGAAAATGTCGCTAGATTGACGAAGAGAATCGACGATCAGGAAAATATAGACATTTGCTATAAAGATGACCCTACCAAACCTTTTTTATATCTACTTCAAAATATACAAGCTAATCAGCTTGAATATCACCAGTATCCTGCTCTTTGGGTGAATGATGAAATAGACAAATCTCAATAGTTGTTGCGACATTTTGTATACATAATCAATTTTGTTACTGCTAATAAATACTATTGTTGGTCATTTTTGGCACAACCACAATTTGGGTGGACTAGTTTAATCCTGGGTATGGTTGGTTTCTACTAACGGGCTTTATGTTTCAGCATAATGACAAGGAGCAAGAAGTAGTAAATGGTTATCCTAAAAGTTAAAAGCTATATCTCGAACCGGACAACGCGGTTTAGCAGCATGAGAAAATGTTCGGTTATTATTAGCATGTATGTTCAGATAGCGATTTCAAACTTTATCGTGCAGACGGCGAAAGCTATGTTCAATGCATGGATGGAAGATTGATATATTATCAGTGTTTTTAGTGGCTTGATATGTCAACCATGAGGTTAGGATTTTGTGAATTGTGGCGATCGCCAAGCAGAGCTATTTCTATTACAAGATTCATCCACCATATATTTCATCATGCACCACAATTTTTAGAAAAAGAAGACCAAAGACATGGAGGATGTTAAATGGAATGGTATAGTTTATTTTGATATATTTGTAACAATATAATATGTGTGAAAAAAAGAAAAAAAATTGATATACAAAGGTATAAAATAGAAAACTGCCATATAAAATAGCAGCTACGGTAGTCATGAAGATTCATAATACAGTAAGTATTCGTTAAACCGGTACTCAATATATGTGAGGGTTTGTACCGGTTTAGCGAATTACCGGTTTAACGAATTGGAACGCAGCTGGTACTAATATGTAGAATCGGACATTAAGTAGGTGTGTTTCCACAGTAAACTCAGAACATCATTCATTGTTATGCTCACAGGCTCATACACTTCAGTATTGTTCGGATTTTCTGGTAGGTATACGGCGTTAAGGAAAGCAACAACTTGACCCAAGGTTTCTGATACAGTAATATAGTAAGTTACTTGCAGACCCGAACAATATACTACACCATCACCACCAATAAATAACTTTGGTCAGCCATTACTTCAATGGATAGAACCACCAACCACACCTTCTGCACCATCCATAAATTCATAAAACCAAAAAAACAAAAACAAAAAAAAAAAAAAAAAAAAAAAAAACCAGGTGCTTCATTTCATTTACCATGTTTCCACTCCCCCTAGTCTAGATGTCTCTTCTTCCTACTCTATTTTTATTTTAGTAGTTCCCTATCTTAGTTTCCTTTTATAATTCTATATCCCCTATTTACCTTCGTTCCACCCCCACATTTTTCCTGCTGCCTAGCAGGTTTTTCAGTACCGAGCTTTGTTTGAACTGGCGAGAGCAATAAGCTGAAAACAGCGTGTGTTCATTTAATTTCGCCCTTAATAAAATATATAATTTCAACGTAATATAGTAAGTAGTAAGTATCCTGATTTACAAAATGTTTTTATTCTGCAGTCATTACCAAGTTTCATTTTAGGTCGTTCTGCCACAAAGTTTGACGCAACACTCTTCTTGGAGTACTTAAGAATATGAAATGGTTCAGAATTGATGGTACGCCTACATAACAAGATCGATTTGTGGAATCCTTCATGTAACAGATTTCGATATCCTCTAGGTTGTCGATTATTTTGGAATATTTCGCAACATTCTAATCATTGTACTCTACACAGTAAAAAGCACAAATAGCTTGTTCTCTTGTAATGGTGGTCATAATGAAGATGGATGGACAAGATGGGACAAGATGGATGGAGCGACTTTTTACTTTGGCGGGCTCTGAATTTTAATTTCGCCAAAGGTAATTCGCGCACAGAATAATTTCCCATTTTTTTTTTATTCTTGACTAATAAAACACAAAGTATTGCTTTTTCATAAAATATCGCTTTTCAATGTTGACGGAGCGGACGAAGTCCCTGCTTTTGGGAAAGAGTTGTTTTCATTTGCCAAGAAATTCTTAGAACTGTGCATAAATACTATAAAAGTGACAGTAACACCATTTACTCCCTCTAAAAACATTTTTTTTCACTGATGTACATAAGCATTTGGTGGCCAAGTGTAGTTTGACTATGATGAAACTTGAAAAAATATTTCAGGCTCGCAACTCTGAAAAAACAATTACAATGCGAGCGCAATGGGTTTTAAATATCGAGAAAGAAAATATCGATTTTGAAAGCTGTGTGTTCAAAGATGAAGCTGGTTTCAATTTTCATATGCAACGCACATTTAGTCGGTCAAAATGTGGTACCCCTGCCAAAGCAGTTGTTTCGAATAATCGTGGTGTGAATGTTACAATTCTAGGTGCTATTGTCAGAGAAGGACTAGTGAACTTGTCTTTAAGAAGTCCTCAAGCCATAGTTGGATCGAAGAAACGAAAGTTGGACGGTCGAGAGGAACGCATTGTTGCTAACATTGGAATAAGAACACAGCACTTCCTGAATTTTTTGGACTTAGTAATGGACGCACTTGACAAAAACAACTTGTACGGAAAGACTCTTATAATGGATAATGCAAGAATTCATCATGCGAATTTTGCACGTCAAGCAGCTAAAGACAGAGGATATAAAATTTTATATCTCTCAGCATATTCACCATTTTTAAATTCCATTGAATTATTCTGGTCGAACCTAAAATCTGGTGTAAGGCGCGACCTTTTGACCAAGGATGTCACACCTTGACACCACGTATTATCGAATCTGCCAAGCAAGTAACTGCTAAAAACTGCCAGGGTTGGATATTGCACTCTAAATCATTTTTTCCACGATGTCTTCTGGAGTGTTGTTTAATTTATAATTATAATTACCTGTTTTCTGAACCTATATTATGTACAATTGAAAAGAATAGATCGTCAATAATAATAACTAGGACGCAGATTTAAAAAGGTTTGGGATGCAAACATGATAATATTGGAACGCGAAATTGAAATTATTAAGTGCGCGAATGTGTAAATTCACGATGTGTAAATTCGAAAATTACCTTTGGCGAAATTGAAATTCAGATCCCGCCAAAGTAAAAATGGGGGGACGCGAAGTAATAGGAAAAATCCAATATCCCTTTTTCGATGTGTTCTACCCAAAAATAACGTCAAATCGGCTATCTTGGGACTTGTAAGCGGAGGAAGGGGGGCTGATTACTTATGGTGCACGTGTACAATTATAGTTTATATGGAGAAAAAAAACAAAGCACGATATAATTAACATACAATCTTTGCATTAGGTTTTCTTTTTCCTTTCATTTTTTTTATATTCGAAAAAAAAAACGTTTTTTTTCAAATGACGAATAATATAATCAAGAGAGCTGCTATGTAAACCCACAAGTCGAGCATGGTGATTTAACGTTTAAGGTTTCGCCGATTTTAGTATAAATTTTTCAATCTTCATAACATCGTTATAAGCTAGAGCTCACTACTTCGTAATCCATAAGTTGAAATGAGTGTGGACAGGCGATGGAGATTTACACAATTCAAAACAAAATAAGAAAAAGATTTAAAATAAAGTTTCTGTTTACTTTTATTAGTTTAGTCGTCGTCAAAAAATGGATCTAGTTCACCGTTATCATTATGCGACTCCTCTGTTGCATCAAATACTATTTGTTTTATAGTAGCTCCTTCTGACGTATTTTCTTCTACTTTAGAAATAGTAGATGATGGCGTTGACGACGAATCTTCTTTACTGATACCAGTATTGTTTCTCATCGTCGGGGAGGAAGGAGGTGAACCTTGTGTGATAGCAGTTGCAGCTGTTGGGATCGGCGGTGTTGGTCGACTAAATGAAGTTCTCTGTTGCTCCGACGATGAATTCGTTGATGCCGATGAGGATGATACTGAATTGTTACGCTGAAACACCCCCATCCATCTATTAGTGTCGGTGTTATTCATTGCTGATGTTTCATTACTATTACTGTTATTGTTGCTACGCATAAAAGACATGATGCCACGTCGTTGTTTTGTCGGACTTGGTGCCGGAGGAGAAGATGCATCATCATTATTAGTGGCATTACTAGTCGATGTTGGTGTTCCTACTAATGATGATGACATAGCTAAAGGATAATTTGTTGCTATCAATGGACGTGCTTGGCGTCGTTTTTCGTTCTCAGCATGTGATTTAAGGCTAGATTCACTAAATACACTGTCATAATGATTTAACAAATCTTCAGCAAATAACGTTGGCATGGGGGTTGTCAATGTTGCTAATGACTCTACTTGTGGTCGTAAAATGACTGGTCCGAGTGATTGACTAACCGTCTGAATACCATCTTGTTGTACAGCCCTATTATAATAAAATAGTGTCATAAATAGCTTTTAGACTCTTGACTTTTTTTGGGGGGATAGATGTACCAATGATAATATTAAAAAACAAATAGTATTACGAGTTATATATTCTAGATACTTACTTGTGAATATAAGATAAAATGTATTTTAATGTAGCAAAATGGATTCCTGGTAAAGTTGCTACCAAATTGCTTAACGAAGGTATTCGTAAATTATCGTCTTGTTCAACTATGTTAAAAAAATACAACAGAATCAAAATTAACAGCGTGTAGCTTTTTTTTCGTCGGTAGTTGTCATAGCATCGATGGTCAGTCGGGGAAGGTTATGCTGTTGGCTTGTGTTCTTCTTTTTCATCCTTTTTAGAATATTTTACTTACCGTTACTAGTTGTATACAAAGCTTGAACAGCATCATAAAATTCAAATGTCATTAAACATTCAGGTAGTTCTAAAAGATATAAACGTAAAATAGCAACAAGTGTCACCGGTTCATATTGTTGTAATAGCTCGACTGTAATTTGACTGCTGGGTATATTAAGGTCAGCGCATATCGCATGAATTCGGCCTAAAGGAGGTCGGGCTGACCATAGCTGTTGTTTTTCTATTTTTTAAAAAAAAAATAGTTTAGTATGTTGTTTTTCATACCCAACTTCACTAAAAAAAGAAAAGTAAATAACACCTTTTTCGTCTAGTGCCTCGGATCCTGCGTACAATATGGAATAGATCGTTTAATCTCCAGAAAAATCAAAAGGATTTTTTTTTTCATTCATTTATTATAATTACTACTCAAATATATTTTTTTATCTTGAAACAAAGAAACTCTACCTTTATCAACAGCTTCCAAAAGACAGTGAATAAATTTAGGTACTTTATCGTCGCTTATTTTACCGAGGCTGTTGAGAGGAACGCCAAATATTTGATCTAAAAAAAATACATGTTTATGTGATTATGCGAAGCTGAAGGAATAGCTTTGTGTTAACTTCAGCAGTTCGATCAGATAATAACATTTACCTAGTGCGACGCCATGGTTTAGATTATCATATAAAATAGGTTTAGGTGAAAAATCAGAAACACAGTATTGTTGAATAATGTATTGAATATCTTGTTCAGGTTTTAAGGATTCTTGATACACAAGCATTTGGTCAACGATAGCTTTGTCTCCCGGTAACATTTCCGAGATACACAAAGAAAAAGAAGCAATAGCTGAAATTTGTTTATAAATATAGAATCTTTAACTATAAATATATCTTGGTTCGCGTTTTCTTTGTTTTTTTTTCACATAACTAAAACTATACGATCCCTCCTTCCTTTGCCTCTTTTTTTTTATACCTTGTTTTAAAACAGTTAGCCGTTTTAGTTCCACCTGTTCCATTTCCGCGAAATGAGCAAACTATCCGCCAAGAAAATATAACACGAACATCTTAATTCAATAATTACATATATAAATCGACTAAACAATAAATAGGAGCTAAAGCTCTTTTCTTTTCTTTACCAATGCTTGTTCCACAACCATCCGCATTTGATCATTTCGTTTGACAGCTGTACGATAAGCTTCATCAGCTAATGCTGCTTCTTTTTGTGCGCGCTTAAACACTTCCTCACCAGGTATAGGTTGACCCCCGATTCGTTCAAGAAATCCAAACCCATAGTTAGAAGCTGTTCCAGTGCTAGTATCATTCTCTTGGTCTTTTAATTTATGTACTTGTTGCTGTTGTTGTTGAGAAATATTTTGCCATTGATAATAAGATTGTGGCGACGGAGAAAACTTGTTACCACGTTGACCAACAAGGCGTAAAATACCCAAGGGATGAATCAATTGTTGAGCAACAACATCTGCCATAGCGGGTGAATCCTTACATTGGGGTAAATTATGTTGAAGCCAAATGGATATATCTTCACCTGTTGATGTGTTTTGATATTTTCCTAAGATTGGGACACGGTAGTCACCCACTTTGACCTCGCTACGCATTCTAGACACCATGCTATTCAATTCAACGCGTGACATGCGCTGGTTACCGATCAAAATCATTTCATTGATAATTTCATCTTCTCCTTGCCCTTGTTGCTCCTCTTTTTCATTTTTATTACTCATTTCTTCTTCGACATTTTCCTGTGAGTCTTGCTTTTCAAGCCCATTAACTTCTTCGTCTCTCTCTTCATCTTCGTCTCTGACTAATTCCTGTTCTTCTTTCTCTACAGCTGCAATAGCAGCAGCAGTTTCTTCTTCTTTTTTTTGTTGCTGCCAGTGTTCACCAGCAGACATTGCTTCTTTCCACCTTTTTTGATACACAATTTTTGCACGCTCCATTTCCTTGACCAATCCATCGAACTGTTTCAATGCTGCATCTACTGACTGTTTACTCGTCGTAATCGATCTTTTATACTCATCTTGAAACTTGTTTAAAGGCTTAAGTACGGTATCCGTCATTGCTGCTGCTGTTTCTTTGTGTTGCGTGCCAAACCGACTACTTGCCATTCGCATATTTTCAAAACAATTTTTTAACACAGCACCTTCATCGCGACCAAATCCGGACGATTTGAAGGCACCCTTAGCTTGATCACCCAAGCGATTGGCATAATTGTCTTCAATGGTTATACGCTCTTTGAAAAAACTAATGAATTCATCATTTTCCACCTTGCTTTGATTTAACTTATTATGGAGGACTTGTAACCCCGTTTGAAAATCTGGAAGGGGATCATTGGGTCGTTGTTTGGACCAAAACGCATTTTCAAAATGAAGTGTTGCTGGTGTAGTCATGATTTCTTTTTCCTTGTTTTTTTTTTCTCTCCCTCCCTCAATTTAAAAGAATATATATAATAGTCCTATATGAATATGAGTATGTAATAAGGGAGAGGGGAAAAAAGAGAGACTTTTTTAGTTTTAGCCCTTTTTTTTCACTCCTTTCACTCAGCAAAGTTATACCACGCGCACAAATGTATGTGTAACCAAGCAACATTTTACAGCAAGGCTGAGTATGCATATTTCCATCCACAGACACAATTACTGCCGTCATTGATAATAAACTACGAGAAGTAACATTTATTTATCCAGTTTTTTCAACTGCATACAAGTAAATTAACATCATTTAAAAATTTATAATTTATGACCATTCGATTTGGTAGGAACAATGGTACTACGTTTTGCTAGAATTTCGGTGGTACGTTTCTTGTACTGCTCCTTAAGCTCATCCCAAAGTTCAACCAATGATGGATCCACACCTTTCAGTATATTCACATTCTTCTTTTCATCTTGTTGTTTTGCATGTTCGTTTAACCAAGTAACGAACTGTTGCGAGGACAATATACAACCCAATAAGTTCATGTCAAAAGGGGGGAATGGATACATGTTTGTTTTTAAAAAGTGTCGCATCTTAGGTCGTGAAGGTAAGCATGCCAATCCAGCCCATACACGTGCCACAGCTTGTGCTTGATAATAAAAGAACTGCACACTTGTTAAATGACCTGGGGTTCCCACAAAGGCTAATGTTGGATCACGGATTACAAAAATGTCTCGGTAAGTATTAATAGGTCGCATACCATTGGTAATTACTAAAGGACCTTGTGTTTCTTGTTCTTCTGCTTCTTCAACACTTGTTCCATATGCGCGCAATGGTCCCAGAAATCCCAAATCATTGACATAACCAGTACAAAAAATGACACAATCAATATTATTTACTATGGTATCATCCTCAAAAGTGATTGAGCCGTTAACTTGCCCTTGAACATCAGAAAAGGCACGAATGTTTGGCTTGCGAATTATATTATCGGATAATCCTGATCGTGCAAGATTAAGAATTTTACTAATGGATACAAATGGACCACGCATTGACATGTAAACATTATCGGCAATACCGTCCAAACGTTGGGCTATCTCGATTGCAGAAATATTACCACCCACAATAAGTACATTCTATACATTTGGTCTTAATCATTAATTTTTCTCTACTTATCAGCATCCACATATCTGTTAATAGTTGTTTTTACCTTCCCGATATAATCTTGATAATGACGATACTGTTTAGAATGAATGATTCGTTCTGGATACTTGACATTATACTCGCTCAAGTTCGAAAAATTGGGTAGAAATGGATCATTATAGGCCCCAGATGCTACAGCTACTGCATCAAAAGACTCTGTCCAAGTCTTGTAACGGATCATTGTACGGTCATTGATATATTCGGCCTTGCGTAACGTCAATGTCCATAGATGTTCATCATTCTTGTCATTCTTGTCATTCTGCTGAACATATTCAACACTTGTGCTTAACTCCATATGATCATAAAGCCCAAAATGATTTGCATAATTTTTAAAATAGTTTTGGATTTCATGATAAGGAAGGTACCAGGAAGTACCTTCTGGCCAAGGAAAATCTTCATAATTCATCATTAAAGGAGCGGCAGTGTTGTTATGCAGGTCAGGATAGCATGCAGATGGTGGCGCATGTTTCAATTTCTTGAGTCGTTCTTCTGGAGTAGCTTCGACTATTTTCTCTTCTTCACTTAAAGGCTTTTGACGTGTGCGATAGGTATCACATGGGATTCTCGGCTTTTCATCTGTTTCTTCTGAGTATAGCCTAAGTAAAAAAATACAGTATTAAATAAAGCATTTATGTATATTCGCTCAAACTCGTAACTAATTGATGATGTCACAACAGACAGGCTCTCCCCTTTACTTATTTGTCATTATTATTCTTACCATATACCACCCACGCTATCCATACGCTCGAAAATTCTGACCTCAATACCATGCTCTTTTAATGACTTTGCTGTAGGTAACTATTAAAATAAATAAGTTAAATTATATATATATTGCACTGAGCGAAAGAAAGCAAGAAAAAAACTGAGAAAATTGTTAGCTTACACCAGCAGCACCTGCACCGATGACAGCAACGCGTTTGATGGGCTTATCAAAAATAAATGGGTCTTCTTTGGCTTCCGCAGCTTCTTTAAGAGTTTTTTGAATAACTTGCTCTACAGTAGCTACTGGCCACTCAATGTTTGGAGGCAGTCCTTTCTTTTTGGGAAATGCTTTAGGTACCTTCTGTTCAACAGGATACTCAATTGTCATTTTTTCTATAATAGGTTTTCTCAGAAAAAAAATTAAGAATGAGAAAGGAAAGAGTATACTAAAAAAAACCAGATCCAAGGTAATTTTCTTATTTTAAGGTCTTTATAAATAAAGCAAGGCTTGACTAGCGCGTGACAAAAATCGATTGAGGTATGATGCACGCTCATAAATTAAATGCATATTTGTTAGTAGCAACATGTATAGATATTTACTACATAAATAAATGCGAGCTATTTTGATTGTTTGCGAGAAGCACGCACTCTGCATACAACACCAGAATTATTTTTCCTACTTTCTTTGTGTTTTTGTGTTTTATATGTAATACAAATTTCTTTGTCTCTTACCCTTTATTCTCTCATAAAAATATTTTTCACCAGAAAAAAATAAAGTATTGGACGAATCAACATTTAGAATGAATATGTGATATTATAGTATTCCGCTTACAACTACTTACAGAAGTCTGCTGGCACTTTATTTTTAATCGGAACGCCACCATCTAATAAACACTCGTTATAATCTAGCAAAGAATAATCTACAACAAAGTAGTGTTATTAAGCTAAAAAGTTATTGGGCTGGACTTATAAACAGAGAAAGAATAAGACCGTTACAGTATTGTATATTGATTAAAAATTAACAAGATACTCATGTGTTACAGACGAAACTGCAGGTCCCTCAACATAAGCTGCGCCGTTTAGCTTTTAAGTTTAATTATTGGACTTTTATAGTAAGTTACACTAGTTTACTGGTATAAATTTTGACGTACTATTTGAAAATTATAAAGTAGCACGTATATTAATATTTAACAGTAACATTGCTTACGGGGGTAATTTGTATGGGCAAAACAAATAGGGTAGTTCTTCCTGTGCGATTTTTTTTTCTTGACTGTGCGCTTTTTTTCTCGCGGGTTTTTAATTGTAGTGGTACAGCGCCAACACCTCTTGTAATATTAACAGCTCAATTTCATTTACTAAACAGACTTCATCAAAAAACTATACGATTTATCTTTTTTGTTTATATAATGACTTCTTATCTTGAATGATATTCGTTTTGATTAATTTTACATTATTGAAACCATTGAAGTAATTTATATAATATAAAGATGTATTGATTATGACTGGTCATAAACACGAACTTGCTCAAATGTTATTCACGAAAAAGAGATAATACTTCTGAGGGAATTGCTACGGACACCCACTCTATTTTTAATTTTGAATTTGTTACACTATACGACAAACAAAAATATAATTATAGAAATAACTGTGTTCCTCTGTTTAGCAAACAGATATACATTTAATACAAAAAAAAGAAGAAAACATACATAATATACAATTAAAGAGACTATGTTTATATAAAAGTTAAGCAAGAAAACAAAATATCACTATGTATAGGTCTTATGTGTCAGCCATGAAGCCAATAATTATTATAATTTTATATTATATCTATACATATTGATAAAGAATAGAAGTATCTGAATTATTTGATTAAAATGGCTTTATTGATGCGATTTTTTTTAGAAGTGATCTTCATGACTACGCAGATTTTTTATTGACATGACTCATTATCTGCTCGACTTAACTTGATATTTTACATATCTCTTATAGTGTAATGTTCCAAGCCAAAATCATGTGAATCAATAAGTTGACTGTATCCATTCGTAATTTCATTTTAACAAGAAAATTGCGGAATAGCGATTTCCGTCTGAAGCCAAGGGTGTCAAAGCGAGTCGAAACTCAAGGATCGTCCATTGTAATGTTCAGCAGAGTTGTAACTGTATAAAAACATAGTGTGTCACTAGTCATATTACTTATTTTTAAATGTACATCACCAAATTTCATCTTATATGGGAAATTTGTAGCAAATTTTATATAATTCGGGAGCATCAAACATCACAACACTAATCAACAAAAATAGAAAACATTGTATAGTAATGTTTTCATGGGCAGAATAACTGCTGGTACAGCACTCTGAACTATATTTACCTGACCATGGATTAAGTATATGATGGGCATAAAGGTGTTCAGTATATTAGATAGGAGCTTCTATAAATAGTTATGCTGTTTCTAGTACATAGCTGTGTAATCCATACTTACAGAAAGTTCTACTGTATTCTAATGGAACATTTGCAAGGAAATTTTGTTTTAAGAATGGATGAGCACTGTTCATTTGTCGATCAGAAAATTCGAGAACACTTTAAAGCAAGGTATAGTGTTGAGAGATATTAATAGATATTTTGTAGCCGATTTTCAATGGTGTCTCTTATTTATTTTATTACGTACAGAAATTAATCAAGTACGTATCTTGTCATCAATGAATATCTCTTATAATCTAACCAACACATTCAGAATGTTTTGATTATACGTATGCATGTCCATTAACAATACTTCAAATACGAGCGATACCATTCTAATTATGTTTTTACTTTATGTGTCTCCTATCTCCTACAATAATGCAACTGTTTTCTGAAGTAGTCTGAAGAATGCTCAATATTGTGTAGAAGATAATATTATTACTTATTGCTACATTGCAACATGTTGTTATCGTTGATTATATCGAAAAATCAATATCAAAATATCAAATAAATAGATGTTAAGTTTTATTGTTAATAAGATAATTAACGAACCAGCGAGTTAGAAAAAAATCTCAAGGATAAGCACTTGTAATTTTTTTTTAAAGGATTAAAGAATCGCACCAATAACGCCATTTTAATCTAATAATCTAGAAGCATTACCCCTTTTTTGTGTATAATATTCAAACATGTTGTACTAATAAACATTTATGATCCATACATCTTTATATTGTAAATTTTAGTAGACCAGTTTTACATTATCAATAAGCTGATAGCAATACCATTCAGAAGTAACACTCAGACAAAAAATTGCACGGATAAGTACTCGTAAGCTTTTTAAAAAATAAAAAATCTCATCACACTACCAATGAAACCATTTTAATCAATAGTCCAGAGTATTATTGGTTTTTTTGTGGATAATATTTGAGCAAGTTGATACTAATGAGCAGTATTAATCAATACATCTTTATATTATATAAATTACTTTAATGGTTTCAATAGTGTAAAATTAATCAAAACGAATATCATTCAAGATAAGAAGTCATTATATAAACAAAAAAAAAAATCGTATAGTTTTTTGATGAAGTCTGTTTAGTAAATGAAATTGAGCTGTTAATATTACAAGAGGTGTTGGCGCTGTACCACTGCAATTTAAAAACCCGCGAGAAAAAAAGTGCACAGTCAAGAAAAAAAATCCCACAGGAAGAACTACCTTTATCAATATAGCCAAGAAGAGGCAGAATCTATCTTGTTACATTACACATCCTTGTCGGAGACCTTGGCTGTGGATCAATTCTTTCTTTATTTAAAATCGAAACATTATACTACTGAGAATTAATTATGAAATAATAAAAGGAAAAATATTGTCTAAGTCTATAATCTCTATCTTCTTTTCATTCGAACATTTTACTATGCTCCTAGACATATCACCGCCATAGCTTCTTATGAATTATGATGATGCCACCCCAGAATGGGCTAATGCCCTCCTTCAACGATTGCATGCAGTCGAACAGCAATTGGCTAATACAACCACTACTCATCAAGACCCTAATGTTACAGTTCGCAATCCTGGAGCTGATTTTACTCCAACTGAACAAATGTTGGCTCAGTATCCATTCCTTCAAGAGAATTTCTTCAAACGACCATTGGAAGATAACCAATGAAGACAATTTCTTTTCGATTGTTCTAAGAATTCTGTTCGCACTTATGATCCACCCAAGATCAATAAAGTCGCAATATCGAATTTAGCGAAGCATTATGATTCTGTTTTATATAATATACAATATCGATTATCAGGCCTCACAAGACTACTGGATTGGTTTTTATATCAAAACTTACATGGCAACTTCGATGATGTTCACATTCAACAACAAAGTAGTGATTTTGCTCAAGCTATGCACGAACTATTATCTGATTTGGCTTCTTATATCACCACCTTATGACCTGATAATCTTTACAAGGGTCTTCCCAATCACATTGAAGTTCCTGCTACCCAACAAGAAAAATTTTTGGTTGACACCCAAGACATGTTGGAACACATTAAACTCCAGCAATCAATACAAACTATCACTCAACGAAGACCCAAGAAAAACAAGGGACCTCGATTCTATAGTTTCCAAAAACAAGATCATGATAAGCAACATCATGAACAATCTCAGCGTCGCTCTGCAGACAACACCAATCATCAGCAATCATCATCTTATAATATGGTCAATAACGGGGCTTTCTGACCCCAGCAACAATCTCAGCAGTGGGATTTTCATCCTCGCCAATCTCACCCAAAAACAACTTAAAAAAGGTTGGAGGACGTCTATCTTTTCTTCTACATGGTCTTCTTCTCTTGGTTTCCAAATTTCACCATGGCTCAGCACACTACTCAAGTGCAGTTACCGCCTTCCGCTCCTGTCTCCACCACCACTTACAAACCACCACAATTTTCTGCACTCCTTCGAAGACTCCACTTCAATAATAGACCAAGAAATCAAGACTCTATTAGACAAGAATGCTATCGAACAAGTTTCTCCACCATCTCCAGGCTTCCAGTCTCACCTATTTTTACTCCCGAAAAAGGATGGAGGCCTTCGTCCGGTTCTCAACCTCCATCCCCTCAATCAATTTCTACCAACAATTCATTTTAAGATGGAATCTTGGCCCACCATAACCAATATGGTCCAACAAGGAGACTACCTAACATCAATCGATTTAAAAGATGCATTCCACCACATTCTGATTCACCCAGCACATCGTCATCTTTTGCAGTTTCAATGGCGCAAACAACTGTACCAATACAAAGTACTCCCCTTCAGTCTCAGTCTGTCACCAATAATATTTACCAAAACACTGAAACCAATATTGAAATGGGCTCAGCAGCAGGGCATTCGTTTGACAGCTTACATGGACGACTTACTGATTATGGCAAAATCAGCAACACAAGCACAACAACACACTCAGCTGATCTCTCAAAAATTACAAGAACTTGGTTGGCTCCTCAACTTCAAGAAGTCCTAACTCATTCCAACACAAAAAATCGATCATTTAGGGATGTGTCTCAACACACAAACAATGACGATCTCAATTCCGGGCAAGAAAATTCGTACCCTTCGACGCACAGCCTACCAAATGCTTCATATGAAGACCATACCATGGACAAGGCTAGCCCAATTCATCGGTTCGGCAGTCGCCACTCAACTAGGAAATCAACAAGCAAGGTTTCACACTCATCACTTATTAAAACAGCTCAATCGAACTCGCCATCAACAAACTGCTATGATTACACCTCATATGCAACAAGAGCTGGTTTGGTGGACCACACAACTTCAAACTTGGAACGGCTCCCACATTTTACAACACCAACGTCTGACACAAATATTTACGGATGCTTCGACAACTGGCTTTGGCATAGTCAAAGGCCATACATACCTATCTGGCAAATGGACTGTCAAAGAAAAGAAATTTCACATAAATTATTTGAAACTTCTCACTGTATGGAAAGTTTTACAAACACCTCACTTGATCACCAGCTCACACATACAATTATGCATGGACAACATCAGCGCAATGGCATACATTCGATATTTTGGAGGAACCAAGTCTAAGATACTCAACACTTTAGCTATGAAGATATGGACATATTGTTTTCAACACCGTATCACACTAACAACACTTTATGTACCTTCAGCGCACAACCCAGCGGACTCACCATCTCATGCACTGATGAAGCAAAACGAATGGCAACTACCTCACACGACGTATCAACATTTAAACCAGCTTTGGGGTCCTCACCACATCGATCTTTTTGCTTCAGCAACCAACCGCCAAATCCAACAATTTGTGAGCTGGAATCATCACCCTCAAGCTCTATGGACCAATGCATTCAGCAAAATTTGGACAGCACAAATGGGTCGTCTATATCTAGCCCCACCATGGAATTTGATTTTACGATGTCTTCAACGATTAATTCAACAGCCACTTCCAGCAACTCTGATCACCCCAAACTGGCGAACAGCACCATGGTACCCTTTAGTAATACAGCTCGCACTCGAACCACCAATTGTCATCACCACACCAACAAAAGAGAACGATCTGTTGAACAAGAATGCAACATGGACTTTGCTTGCATGGAACCTCAGCAAAAAACACTAAAATCAGCCTCTGGTGCTGCTATAACTATCACCAACAAGACAAATAAAATTAACCCATCAACAAAAATTCGACAAGCCGTATATGAACACTGGTGTGAATTTACAGATTTAAATTTCATGGAACCCAATGTATTTCATTTAACCAGTTTTCTTGCATCACAGTATGAAACTAAGAAATGGAAAATAAGTATGGTGCTTGCTTATCAATCGTCAATACTGACACTTTTTACTACCACACAAAGCAACCAGATACGTAACCATCAGCATTTCCAAGACTTTCAAAAAGGTTTACGTCAAGGCAACATACTTCCACAAAAATCCTTTGAATATGATTTGCGACCAGCATTAACTTATATTCTCTCATTGGGCGATAACAACAAGATGACCGCCGAATTATTAACTGCCAAATTAGCATGGTTGTTAGCAATGGTTGGTTTCTTACATCCTTCAGACATCGAACGTATTGACCTCACTTAATGTTCTATTTCATCTGACGATATTCTTTCACTCATCATTGTTGCTCCGAAAGAAAAACGCAGTGGTATGCGCATTACCAAAACCGTAGTTATACATCCTCATTCTGATCAACTAGTTTGTCCCGTCAACACTTACAAGGTTTATTGTTCTTGCGTTGCTTCTTCCCTGGTTTCTGTCCCACATCCGGACTTTCCAAACGTATTATTAGTACCGCTATTACGATATGTGAATCATCATGATCAAAGCTTATTAAGTCAGCACATTGGCAAATATAT
Source organism: Circinella umbellata (assembly GCA_025093555.1). Taxonomy (NCBI): domain Eukaryota; kingdom Fungi; phylum Mucoromycota; class Mucoromycetes; order Mucorales; family Lichtheimiaceae; genus Circinella; species Circinella umbellata. Next base: position 251,706 of record JAIWNF010000061.1, read on the forward strand.
TAATCAAGTCATGAAGTTTGTTGGCCGTCCACCAGGAGCTCCTCTCCCAAAGGCAAGAGCTTTAGGTGCTACCCTGGCAGCACAAGCAGGCGTATCTGTCGAAAATCTCGTGGTACAAGGCAACTGGTCGTCAAAGAAAATGTTTGAACAATTTTACCATATTTCTGTCCAAACAAAAGAAAATTTCACTACAGTACTCTGGATTCACAGCCAAGGTCCCCAACAAGGATGTGTAATGTACAGTAACGATGATGAAGGAAGTCGTCTACAACATTACACGACATAGGGGACCTTGGCTGTCCCCACCCCCCTCCGCTTTAATTTATTTTATTTATTTTACCTATTTAATCCTCATTCAAGAAGATAGTGATTATAGACTTAGACAATATTTTTCCTTTTATTATTTCATAATTAATTCTCAGTAGTATAATGTTTCGATTTTAAATAAAGAAAGAATTGATCCACAGCCAAGGTCCCCTATATCGTGTAATGTTGTAGACGACTTCCTTCCTCGTCGTTACTGTACAATTGGTTGCTTCTAGAGTTAGCTAGATACTTTTATGTACCTTTACTTTGTCTATTTACATTATAGATTATTATATATATTGACTAACTTAAAAGGGCTGCAGGTAATTGTTAATGTCTTGTCACAGCTGCTACCAGTAATAATTTTGTTCGACTCACTTATATATAACTTTTACATAAACTTATGAATTGCCAATCTCAATTATACTTACTTAATCACTACTACTATTATAATTCTATGGTGTAAAGAGGTTTGTATTATTATTAATTTTGTCAAAAGCTGATGTACATGATAAAAAATATACAGATACAGAGGATTCCCATTAATTTCATGAAGACATTTTTCATTTTTTCTGTGAAAATAAAGGCGGATACTACGTCTTGATTTTTTTTTCTGAAGAATGTGCGTATATTGAATACTTCACGCCACTATTACCTTTAAAATACTTAAATACATATTAGTTAATAAATTATATCCGTGCGCCTGTTCTCTATGCGTTTTTAAACACTTAATTTTTTTATTTGAGCAAATCCTTAACACTTTTTTTAAAAGAAAAAAACTATATATAGCCCCAAGAGCTACAAACATATTTATTTTCTTTTATCTCAAATCAGTATTATATATATTCTGCTCTATATGTATAAAAATGACATCAACCAAATCACACATTAGTAGCTTCTTGGCAGCAGAGCAATATGGTATACTAACTGAGAAAATGGAAAAGACTTTACCTATATATCATAACAAATTGATCACTGGCAATACAGAATAAAAATAAATGGGTTCAATTTGTTTAACACACGTAACATTAGTATGATATCCAAAAGCTTAAACAGAGAAAAATAACAAGTAAATAGATATTGTAGAGTGTAATATACCAAAAAAATTAAAGACATTTGTATCAATATTATTGTCGTTACTGTGTCATCATTATCATTATTATTATTATTATTATTATTATTATTATTATTATTACCATATTACTAACAGCCTCATTACGTGTTCCTATTGGCTTATCTAATGCCACTTTTCTGACAAAGCAGAGACACATTTGTGGCATTGCTTTGCCACATTTCTGGTGAAGCAAATGCCATATTTCTGGCGAAGTAATACCATATTTCTAGCGAAGCAATGCCATATTTCCGGCAAAGCAATACCACATTTCTGGTATAGCAATGCCACATTTCCAGCATTGCTAAATAGTATCAATACCTTTAAATTATTTCAGATAAAATCTTTTCTTTAGTTCTATCTTTACCTTCAAAATCTTTTAGTCTTTTAACAATCAAATTGACCTAACAGTAGTTTCCTTTGAGCATAAAGTCTCTTAAACTCATTATAAGATTTCTCTTTTATGGATTCAGAGTTGACAAAATATAAATCTTACATATATATATCAATATATCCTACTGATAATAAAATTCATATAAATATAGATAATGTTTTATTTTAATAAACTTCAGTTCATCAAATATTGTTCTTTTAGGTCTCATTGACTTATTTATGTCTTCTTTTATTTTAATAATTATATTAATATAACATTTGGTAAGTCTAATGGACTACCTCAATTGTCTGGAACTTAGTGATAGACAATTATTAATAATAATAGTGGTGCTATAGGTGATAATGATAATAATAATAATAAAGAAATGAAAAGAGAAGCTGTAGTAAGAGAAATATAATTGGTATTAAAAGAATTGCAACATAAAAGGTAACACTAACTATTTTGGCTACTATATGATGTCATAATACTTTTGGCAGACCAATAGTTCGGTACTATAGCCTATAGAAATAGAATGGAGCAAAAGGTAATTAAAGAATAGGATATAAGTTGAAATATAATGTTTTTATTATATGAAACGTAAAGGGTATTTATATATTTTCTAAACTATTAATAAGATATAATAAACTAATAATGATAATATACATGTTTGTGACTGAGGGTTGACTACGTGTTTGAATGATTGTTATGATGATGTGACAGTGATATGGATTAACTACAAGGCAATATAAAAATAAAATACGTTTACAAAAGAATATCACAAATAATAATAGATAAAAAGGTAAAAAAAAAGTAGAGGCACTACTTTTTTTTATAGTGTCGTAATATTTTTGGCGGATCAATACCGTAGCCAATAGAAAATAGAATAGAACAAAAGATAATTAAAGAATAAAATATAAGTTGAAAGATAATGTTTATTGTTTTAATTATGAACGATATTTATATGTTTTTCTAACTACTGTGAATAATGATAAATATATGTAAAAGCTAATAATAATAATATATGTGGAATGATTGTGGATTGAATACGTGTTCGTGACTATGGAATGTATACGTGTTCAAATGGATACTATGGTAAAGTGACGGTGATATGGATATAACTACGTGGCATCATAAAAATCAAATATCTTTATAAGAAGTAACACAAAAGTAATCCAAAAAGGAAAATGAATGTAACTGTTATTTTTGACTACGACAATAGCAACAAAAATAAATTTGTAAAAAAAGTAAAAATAAATCGTCACCTGCAGGATTCGAACCTGCGCGTCCAAAGGACAATGGCTTAGCAGGCCACCGCGTTAACCACTCCGCCAAAGTGACGCTCTTGTTATTGTCGCGTCTGAAGCGGGTTTTACTCCTAGTTCCGCGTCAGCTTCAAACGTGACGGCGAAGCGACGATTCCAACCCAGGAATCCGGGTCGTCGCCGGGTAAATACTTCTGCCTAACGTATTTACCCGTTATTCCCTTTTGCTCCCCTATCCACGTTTTATCTTATTTATTATTATTACCTTCCACGTTTCCTCCCATTTTTAATATTGTTCTCTTTTACGATATTATGGAAGATCATTTTAATGATCTATAATTTATTATTTTTGTATTGCCTCTCATTGATCATATTGATCAATATTCTGTTTTAATTTATTTGATTTCGTTATTTCTTAATATTAGCATGATAACAATCATGCGGTTTTGCATAATACTATTATTTAATAATATTATCGTTTCATATTCTTATTTGAAAATATTATTATTTTTATTTTTGTTTTTATATAAATACCATTCAAAATAATAATAATAAAAGAAAAGAATCAATTAACGAATAAACGAACTTATCAACGGAATTATCAATTAGTCTACTTGTTTCTTATTTTACTTCCTCACCTTCTTTATAATCATTTCCCTTGTGGCATAATTTATTGTGTTTCATCTACCGAAGAATCCTGGTTATTACTATTAACGTTAAGGTGCGGCGATTAGTCATATAAATTTACAACGGATCTGACATTTGGTAGCGACAGAAGAAAAATCGATTCATCAACATGGATAATCAACAACAACCTGATAATATGGAACAACAAACGATAATGACGATGCTTCAATCGTTACAGCAAATAATGCGGCAACAACAACAACAAGCAGAACAAATAGCAAATTTACGTACGCAACCAGCAAGACCTGTAGCCAATACAGATGAACACCAATCATTGGCAAAAGTCGTTCGTCCCCGTCAACCGGATACGTTTCATGGCGAACGCACAGTCCAACAGGTAGAGGCATGGTTATACTCGTTAGAAAAATATGCGGAATTTGTGCACATAGATGATCACCAAATTGTGTTGTTTGCAGTGACGTTATTACGAGATGGTGCGGTGACGTGGTGGCGTGGTGTCGAGTATGATACGACAACTTCAACTCCAAGTACATGGTCCGAGTTTAAACGGGTGTTTAAGTATGAATTTAAACCGGCGAATGCAGAACAATTGGCTCGCCAACGGTTACAACAACTTCAACAAACAAGTACCGTTGAACAATACGTATGGGAGTCTCGTTCATTGATGCCAGAATTACTGGACATGGATACTAAGGACGCATTATTCAATTTTGTACAAGGTTTAAAGTACCAGTGTCGTTTACAAGTATTAATGCAAAAACCTTTTTCGTTGTCAGAAGCATATGCTTATGCCGAAGCATATGAAACGGCGGAACAGTGCGCTAAGGTATCAAATCGTCGTCCACCGAATTTTACTCCTTTTAATAAGTCATTTGGCCAGCCTTCCTCCTCTTTCGGTAATCAAGGACCTACTCCAATGGATCTGGATGCGATTAAACCAGCGGAACGTCGATATGGTGGCTCGAGTGGTGACAGATCATATGGCGGTCGATATAATGATGGTATTAACCGGGTAAAATGTTTTAAGTGTGGTGAACGGGGTCATATTCGTCGTGATTGTAAAAGTCGTCGTCAGGAAAATCGTCATGCCAAGCAGGATTTTCGGCCCGTGCACAATCAGTAGAGGGGTTGTTTGTGCACCAAAATTCTGAGTCCCTTAACAAGAAAAAAGGTCGCTGGTGGACCAAAGGATCAGAATCAAGGAAAAAGGGTACACCAGCGGGGTTGACCAGGTGTGATCAGACTACACGATCTACACCATCTTCTGTGCATGAAATTCAAGTTTCTAGTAGTGTGCAGGAGTCATCGTCGATGTGTCAAAGATCGATGGTGGAAGCAACTGAGGGTGGTCAACACAAGGAAGACACTGATCATAGTGATATCCTTGAGGTGAATAAGTTGCAAGAAGACTGTTGTCGGTTAATGCAGTTACAAGCCTGCAAAGACGGCAGTGAATCTCTTCCGTTATACGACGGTTCATGTGCAGGAAAACGTATGTTGGTTCTACTCGACTCTGGCGCAAGTTCAAGTTACATATCCCCTAATATGGTAAAGAATTTGGAAACGGTACAAGTTGAGGCACGTGAAGTCGAAACGGCTGGTGGGCATAGATTACGAATAGATAAAATGGTGAACGTTGATTTTGATTTGGATGGATGTCATATGTCAGTCAAGGCGTATATCCTGGATACCAAATTTGATTTTGTCTTGGGTCGTAATTGGTTGCAAAAATATACACCGGATGTCGATTGGTCGACGGATAATTGGAATATAAAGATAAATGGAAAAACTAAAATATTAAAACCAGTAAGGTATCTTGGTGAATCGGGATTACGGTATTTGCTATCACATAAGCAAATAAATCGGGCAATTCGGCACAAGGACGTAAAGGAAATATACTTACTGCATTTACTGGAATCGGACATAAAGGAAAATAAAATACCAGAGGAACTCCAACCATTGGTGGAGGAATATCAAGACATCTTTCGGGATGAGTTGCCGGGTTTGCCGCCAGATCGTGGTTTTGAACATGTAATCGATACTGGGGATGAAAAACCTGTGTCTCGGCCACCGTATAAGATGTCGCCGTTGGAACTTGACGAATTACGGCGTCAGTTAAATGAACTACTTGAATTGGGCCTAGTAGTACCGAGTGCGTCACCTTGGGGAAGTCCAGTGTTATTCGTAAAAAAGGCGGATGGTACAATGCGGATGTGTGTTGACTATAGAGCAACAAATAAAAAGACGATCAGAATTAATGCACCATTACCAAGAATCGATGAATGTTTGGAACGGTTACAAGGTGCTAAATATTTTACAAGTTTGGATCTGAAGAGCGGTTACCATCAAATTAAAATTCGTGAATCAGATATACCTAAGACAGCATTCAACACCCGTTACGGTCAATATTCGTGGAAAGTACTTCCGTTTGGATTATGTAATGCTCCCCCAAGTTTTCAAGCATTGATGAATAAGGTGTTAGGTGATTTATTGGATCGATGTTGTATTGTATATTTGGACGATATCTTGATTTTTAGCGACTCGTGGGATAAACATAAAGAGCATATTAAAATGGTGTTAGATAAATTACGTGATAATCATTTATATGCAAATTACAAGAAGTGCGAATTTGGTAAAGAAGAAATTACCTTCTTGGGTTTCGTGTCTCCGCGGCAGGCATTCTTCCTGCATCGATAAGGTCAAGGCCATTCAAGAATGGAAACCACTCAATAATGTTCAAGAAGTACGTCAGTTCATTGGTTTAGCCCAGCATTTTAGACGGTTCATTCCTAATTTCGCTAGCATGGCTGCTCCTTTGACTGATCTGACTCGTGGTACTGGGCCAAAGAAAAGAAAGATCGAATGGAGTGATGCATGTCAAAGAAGTTTTGATTTAATAAAAGAAAAATTTTACATTCTTAATTCTATGACACTACATGTACAATTCCAATTTCTGCAGAGCCCCAATCCATTTGGTGGAAAAGCTCTTTGAATTTATCAGAGTGCAATTTGATAAGAATGGCAAACCATCTGCCATTAGGTTCTTTATTAAATAAACCCATTTGCAAAATGCAGCCATATTTAGATAAGCTAACACGGAGGCCTGATTCTAAATTATGTTCTGATGGAATTGGTAATTTTTTCAAACGAGCTCTAGTTACTTGATGATCAGGAGGCAAGGAGTAGTATGCCTTATATGCCTTATTGGTTCTCAAAACTATGATAAGATTCTGACAAGCTTCAGTGGCACATGCTTCTTCTGAGTTCAAGGTGATTTCGATCAAGGTATGCCTATTGTCACAGTGGGTGGTAATACCAAGGCCAGTCCCTTCGGGGAAGACATAACGAGCTTGTTTATAAAATAATGGAGGATCACTTTTATTTCCAGTAATGCTGAACATTTCTGAACCTCAGTGCAAGACATCGACTAAGGATTCAAAGTCAGTTGGTGTTGAAGAATTAGTAGGGGTTGACCATGAATGAAGCGTTGAAGCGTTGTTCAAGTTAGTCATACACTGGCCTTTAGTGATTGATTTGAGAATAAGACTAGAATGATAAATTGGAAGTTGAACCGGATGGTGTAGTGGTGGATTTTGGTGAGCAATTGAGTTCTGATGTAGCATGGTCCTTATTGTTGGTTGTTGGTGTTGTAGCCATAGTTTTGGTCGTACTCACCTGAGGAGGTGACTTCTGTTAAAAGTTGGAGAGAATTATGACCTATACAAGAAAACGAATAGGGTGTTTCAAAAAATGATATCTTCTGAAATCGGCAAAATTGAAAACGGCGTCTCTGAGATGCAGTTTGTGCTCTTTGAAATCTTTGAAATCTGCAGATTTCAAAAATTGTTTTTTTTATTTTATTTTTGAAAACCCCTAACGAAATGTAGTTTATAGATAGCATGTATATAGATGACTGTCATCCGAAGCTCGATCATAATATTGTCATTCACAATATTGACCAATATGGTGAAAATAATCACTAGTATTGTGATCATGACTACAGCTTTAAAAGAAAGACAAGCAGTAGATTATGGCTGGTGATGTGGCAGTGAATATTTTGTAAAATCAGATTATTACGTTTTCTTCTAAATTATAATTTTTCTCATATGCGTAACTTTGTTGTATTATTAATCTTGTACTTTGATCTACCCACCCTATTTTTCCTTTTCTTTATTTTTAGCCACGAGAATAGTAAGTTTTACCCTTATTATATACATTGTAGCTTATCTCTTTATTAACAGTTATATCAATAAATAGCCAGTAGTTTTACTTATTTAAAGTCAGTCTACATCACAGGGACAATGCTCGTATCAGTATTGTTGTTCATATCGATATTTTTGACGTAATAAAAGTAAAAAATAGGTATCACTAAGTTTTGTATAGAAACAAATTTATCCGCGATTTTTTCGGGTCACGTGTACGGTAAATTTGAGAAGCGATAACATCTCCCTAGGCAGCTTAAGCTTAACATTCAAAAATCTATGACCCTTTATTTTTGTACCGTTTCCTTATTCTTCTACCTTTTCCTGTATCACCAACAGGGGGTTTTCCCGTCTAGAAGCTTTTTAGCAATCTATCTCGAACAAAGATCTCAGACCTGACGCTGTGTTCAATGGAGACGTTAAATAAACAAACAACTTTCCATTGTACGTGAGGAACCTAAAGAGCCGAAGGCTGCATCCCGTGGTGATTATCAAGTAAGGACAATAATGGGTAAAATTACCAATTCTCCATCACTTTAAGCAAGCGAATTAAAAACCAGTGATATAGCTATGTAAGTGCTTATCATAATTGTCATAAGAGTGGAATTTTTGAAGAAAAACACCAGACAGTTGCTTGGCGATCTTTTTCTTTACTACTTCCATTTCTTAGCACTGAAAGGAGTACTTCTTCCTTTTAAAAAATGTAACCACAGCAAATGTTTCATATATTAATTTATTGCTGTATATTAATAATAAGCACCAGAGCGCGCATAGCATGCGCTCTGTTCTTCTTCACGTGTAGGTCCAAATCTGGGTGATGGAAGTTGATATTGTTTAAGTTGAAGAACACCTCGACCATTAGGAATGATCCGCTGAAGATCTTGACGAGAAGGTACATCTTGGTATGTTACCTGTAATTTCATATAGTAATTATTTACGTAAGAACAAAGATATATTTTGTATTGATATCAAACAAAATTACCGTATCATTAATCATCGTGAATTTCTGTAGCAGCTCAGAAACAGTCTCTTCTTCCTTATATGCTCTTGAAGCAACACCAGATTTTCGTAAGTGTGGTTTGGATAGACTTGAATGTTGTATGAATCGTAGATCTGCTTTGCATTCTCGAAGAAAACCGACTGCTTCACCCATTTTCCTATTATATCAGTTTATTTTTGTGTCAAGAGCTATGTATCCATCTAATTACTAATGTATTCCCCCCCATATTATAAGTGATATTCCAAATCGTATACTTGCTGATTATCGTTCGCATCTAATGCAAGATATTTTTTCCCCATTGCCTATATTTTTTGTTTATAATTTTAGTTCTTAGAAGCTAAAAAACAATAGTTGTCCATCGCTGCTTATTCATTTTTTTTTTACCTTGTAAAACTGGGCCCCATCATAAATGTATTTTTTAGATCTGTTGATACTTCTTGGGTACCTGTAATAGATGATACAAGTCCATATGCCATTTCATATTGTCCTCCAATGCCAATATATAGCTTTGCAACCAACGATTTCGAAACGTTCCCAGTTAAAAGTGCCTTGTTAATTGCGATATACTGTGCATCTGCTAACGCCATCCTGGATAGAGTGAGTGTACATATTTGTGAGTGCTTTCTTGCTTTTTCTGTCAAAGTATCGTAATCACCGCGAAAAAAAACAAAATGTAGCTGCCCCTATTCTCTGCCAACCCACGACTGAAAAAAAAATACGATGTATTTCGTAATTACTACTTTGATAATGCAACCGGCAATTCTTTGACGGTCTCTACTGGCTGGTTTTCCGGTGGCTGTCGCCATTTTGGTATAACTTCATATGCAACATAATTAAATACACTCGCTGCTGTATTTAAAGAGTCTGCCGCCTAACACAAGTACAAGAAAGACCGAGCAAAGTTATTGAGTCATATTTCTGTATTATATATGAGCCTGACTATCAACACCTTTTTTGCACACACACACACACACACACACACACACACACACACACACACACACACACACACTATGTATATATCCATATATAAACTTTTTTCTATTGATATGTTTTAGGAGCTTTATCATATTTACCTTGTTATATTTGCAGACGCTGTACTAGATCCTTCCTGTATTGTTTTCAAATATCATTACTTTGCATTGAACAAGCATAACCATAAGTCATCAAAACGAATAATAGTTCATAGTATATATCAGGGCACGTTATCCGAGGTGCATTGCTGCCAGTATGAATAATATGATCACTTAGAGTCGAGCGCCAAGAAGTTTCTAGATTAGACAAACATAGAAAAAAATGGTTTTAGAGCTCATCAGGTATAAGCAGTGTTTCTTTCAACTATATCTAAGTAACAATCCCGTCTCGCATTCGATAACCGCCTCCCAACTTATGTCTAGCTCCACTTACCAATATTCTTTTTTAGCTTAAGCTCACCAGAATCAAGACAGTTGATTACACTGACAAGATATGGTAGGTAATCTTCGACCGTCTATATAATTCATGATAGTATAGATACGTTCATACACATAAGCATTTTGAAATATCTTCCAATAGAAAAATACTAATATGTAACTTTCACCCATCTGTTATATACTGCTTCTCTTCATATTATATGATAAGTGGAACACGACACTTCTTTTTTAATATAGTATACATTACGTTAACAATATGGCGATAGTCGCGCACTTCTTGAGCTTCTTTCTTTAGACCTTTTAACACCGTTCTAACTCTCCCTCGCTGAGCTGTTGCATCAGAGATTTCGGACGAATAAGGATTAACATCTTTGAGAAAGTCAACAAAGGACATTGCACCTGTTGTTGGTAATGAATATGTATAGCTCATTATCTTGTCTATGGTAACAGTGTCCCTGGCAATGTAATTGAAAACTGGGAAAAATAGAAGGTTCTTTGCCAAGCTTTTGTCCTGTGAAGCCGAGAATTAAGGGAAGCGGGATGAGAAAAAAAAAACAAAATATAAAATTGCATATTTTTTTATTCTATACTTGAAACCGAGTTTTTTATTTTACTTTTTCTTTGATAATGGCTACTAAAAAGGATATTGCACCCGAGCGGATAATATCATTAAAACATAAACGACGAGCAAAAAAGAAATTGAGGAAACAACGTCAGGAACAACAACAACAAGAACGCGACCATTCTAATGATACTGTTCGTAATCGTTGCTAATAGCGAATTCTTTTTTTTTGAATTCTCTCGATGCAGAATACTCATGTGTTGTCTAAAATTTATATATTTAGCAGCAGAAGAATGAAACGTTAGAGAATGAACCATTAGATGTAGACCAATCGGTACTACAACATTTTTCACATGTTCTCGATCATTTTAACATTTCTGA